>KB670281.1:22859-323812 GCA_000349105.1 Anopheles epiroticus | reverse complement strand
CTAAGCTTCTCAGACCGCCTGGTCAATATATAACTGGCAACGAACCGCTCAAGCATAGATAAAGTGCGTAGCGCTTACCAACTTGTACATACACACCTTGCCATCGGTGAGATGATGACTTGACGAAAGCATCAGCCCTCTGAGCTTCGGAAACTGTCTCATGTGCCGAAATTTCCAGCGCAATGGTGTTAGTGAAATCGGACTATGTTGCCATGGTTGCCTTCATTTCTTCCGTTCGGATTGCTTTTGGGGCGTTGACTTTTTATTCCACCAAAACAGTGTACATAAGCGATCTGTGTTTATTTGTTAAATATCAAAATCTTTGTTTAACCTTGTTTAAAATATTTTGTAATAATTAAAGATTTATTGAAATACATGTCTGCCTTATTGGTTGAACGTATTCAGAAAACATTATTATCTTATCAGGCTAAAACTAACTTCAATGTTCCTAAAAGTGTGGTAAAACATAAAAAATTATCGCAACACATTATATCTTGATGATCATGAACACCAAACAGCTAAACAAACAGTGTCATTAAATGACCGTTACGTTCTGTTACGAATCATGCATGAGCTTTACAAGATGGAACACACACACACACATATCAATGACCCGCAATTGTTCAACTGAAATGATGAAATCAGCACCTTATGTGTGTTGTACTGCTGGACACCTATCATCTATTAGATTTTTTTCTGATATGATGCAACAAATAGTCATCGCCAACATTTATCAGCGTTATCTGCCTTCAGCAATTATTCTTTTTAACTCACTCCCACTCAAACTGATAAGTTTAATGAAATCGATAGCAAATCCCATCCGAAGATAAGCCTTTGCCAAATCACGCGTAATATTGTAGGAATTTGGCGCAACACCCAGCGGTCGATTACACCACAATGACTTTGCCAAATTTCAATTCTTGGGAGCAACCTTCGTCGAGTCGAGTATTTGTAAGGTGGACGTGAATTTACATCATCTTACTTCCTTCATCCGTAAACACAATTGTATTCTCTACGTACAATGGATCAAAACGAAGAAAGAACATGGTTCTATAGATATTTTCTGTCTCTTCTTTGGCACTACAACCAGTACAAAAGTAGGTTTGTAAGACAGGTTTAAAAAGGTCGTTACTTGGCACCTTAATTGACATGATCTATACGTGAATACATTTGTAACGAATTGATGAATGGGAGGGTGGGAGGAGGGAGCGATCATCCTTCTCTCTCTCTCTCTTCTTATTTGACGCATCAACCATTTTCAGTCCTTCAGGCCTTCGCCTTATGCCCTCTAATGAACTTTGCTTTCTGTGACCCTTTGGTATGTCTATTCCATGACAGCCATTTCTATTTGTGGGGAGATATACTGCACGGGAATCTAAACAAATCCTGCCTTGCAGGAGACTTGCGCGGTTTCCGCTTGACCACCATTTCACCTTATTGATTTGTCTGCCCTCTTTTCTTTCATCAAAACACAATCGTTGAGAAAGAATAACTGACGAAACTAGTTGAAATTAAAGGAACTTGTTTTTATCGAATATTTTATTAGTATCGAGTACATAGATAATCCTCAGGAAATTGACGTCAAGAAATACACGTTAAACGACTAAATTAATTCTAGCAAAATGCAAAAGCAAAAGCAAAACCTAGAAATTAAAAGATATTTACTAGCACAACGCATTATTTCGTTCTATTCATCTCATCGATAAACCAAAGTATCGATCAACGTAAACAAAGCGTTTTTACAGATGAGCTCAATTTATTTAGTCTACTTTAACGACGCCTTAATGCTAAACGCTAAACAGTATACTAAGATTTCTCCCTGGCAGTGCTTGGAATTCGGCTTACCGAATACCGACCACGAAGAGTATATTACCTCCCAGCCCCAAATTAAATGTGCTTTTCATCCCCCCATGGACACTTATATCTTATCAACCTTCAGATAATTGCCTGTGGTGGGCGATAAGATGAAAGACTTTGGATCAAACACGATCGTGGACGGTGTTTGCGAGGAGGGCGAGAAGCGGAAGTTTCGCAGCAAGGTAATCAGCCCAATCTTGGCCTGCATCACACCGAACCGCAACCCGATACAGATGCGCGGTCCCTCACCGAACGGCAGGAACACGTACGGGTGGCGCTGCTTCACCTGTTCCGGCAGGAACCGGTCCGGATTGAACTGATCCGGCTCGGGATAGAAGTCGGGATCGCGGTGTATGGCGTACACGGGGATCTGGATGAATGTGTCCTTCGGTATCACCAGCTTGGTGCCGGGCACGGTGTAATCAAGCATCGGTACACGCGAGAGTGACTCAATCGGGGGATATTTGCGAAGCGTTTCTGTGAAATGGAAAAGGAATGGTCTTAAAAATGCTCTACTTGGCAAGTCGATAGTTTGCTTACCATTTATAACGTTATCCAGATACTGTACGCCCATCACCATGTCGTACGTCACCTCGCCGCCGTTCTCCTCCACCGCCCGTTCGATTTCCTCCCGCAGACGCTCCTGTATGTCAGGATTCTTTGCCAGCTCGTACAGACAGAAATTCATCGTGGTCGAGGACGTCTCGAAGCCCGCCAAGAAAAACACAAACACCTGCGCCGCCAGCTCGTTCATCGTCAGCCCGCTGGCCGCACCTTTGATCGGCTCATCACCACCATCCAGCGAGCCTTTGTTCTTGATCTGCAGCAGAAGGTTCATGAAGTCGTTCCGCTGCACGTTGTTCATCTCTCGGTACTCAACCGTTTCCCTCACGACCTGCAGGAAGAACCGTTCCACACCCTCGTCCGTCAGCTTCATGCCGATACGCTTCGCCAAAGTCTTGAACGTGGACGCAAACATAAACTTCAGCATCAGCAGCGTATCCTGTTCGAACACCTTGTTGCCATACTTCAGAAAGTCCGAGTCCGGGTTCTTCAGCGTATTGCACTCAATCCCGAACGCACACGTGCCGATCACGTCCGTCGTAAACCGTGCCAGCACATTCTTCATCTCAATCTCCCGGTGGCAGTTTTCGTTCATATACTTCAGGAACTCCCCGGCCACCTGCTGAATCGTGCCGAACATTTGCTTCATCCGGCCGGACGTAAACGTTGGGGTAAGCTTCTGGCGCAGTACGCGCCACTCGTGACCTTCGAGCGCGAACAGATGCGCCGACAGGGGGTCCGCTTTTGCGTCGTTAAACACGCCACGATCGTGGAACACAGTAAAGTCTTTCACCAGAATCGCCTTTACCAGCTCCGGGTCGACCACGATGAGCCCGGGCAGGAAGAACATGCTCATACCACCGATCGGATCGCCGCGTGCTTTAAATTCCCGGTACAGGTCCTGGTTGATGTACGCCGCGTGCTTCGACTGGAAATGTTCCATGTGCCCGTACAGTAGGTGCGCCTTCTGGCGGGTGCGTGGAAAGCTCCGATCACGCCAATAGTTGTGCCGACTGCGCAGATATAGGTACGCAATCGAGACGACGAAAATGAACGCACTCAACACATAGCTTAACAGCTCCATCTTGCTTCTGTTGCGACTGCCACGCAAACGACTACTGAGCCGCGTGACGTTTGCCCTACCTATTTATTAATCTCTTTCGACTGCCCGAGTGCGGTTAGTGTGCGTGTCGTCAATCAACTGAACGATGACTTGCGATTTTTTGGGGGTTGCGGATTTTAGCTATGTACACCGCAACGCACACACGTGGAATCGGTTGGGTTGATTGGCGAACATATTTTATCTTCTGAACGAAATTCCTGACCTACGTCGATGACTGATTTGCTGCAGGGCTGTGCCCCAGCCCGAGACTCCAAATAAGGAACCTTTACTATAAGGGTGACTCAGATGCTGATCGACCTGATAATTGTGGAGCGCGTGCTGCTTATCACCCCTCCGTGATTATGATCCATTTTCCATTTACGGACTATCCCTTCCCGATAAGAAATGTACTTATACGGCGAGTACAGTAGGCTCAAAAGGCTCTTGCTTTATTGTCTCGTGTATTCACACCTTCGCTACACGCAAAAAGTTACCCCCGGCGGGGGAAAGAATAAATGTTTTCGGATCAAACACGACCCGGTCGGGTGTTCGGGTGGTCGGGAGGAACCGGAACGCCCGCAGCATGCTCACCAGTCCCACCCGCACCTGCATCAACCCAAAGCGCATCCCGATGCAAATGCGTGGCCCCTCGCCGAACGGCAAAAACGTGTACGGCGTCCGGGCTTTACACTGGTCCGCCGAGAACCGGTCTGGATCGAAACACTCCGGATCGGGATAGTATGCGGGATCGTGATGGATAGCGTACACGGGAATCTGCACACCACGTTGGCGCGGAATGACGTGCGCTGTTCCCGGAATCGTATAGTCCTCGGCCGTGACCCGGAGTACCGTTTCCAGTGGTGGATACTTGCGAAGCGTTTCTGGCATGGGAAGAAGGAAAGCGAGTTAGTTCTATTCTGGGACATGTTTTCCACACTTCCGAGCTTACCGTTGACCACCTGTCCGAGGTATTCGTTACCCATCACAGTGTCGTACGTCAACTCGCCACCATTACCGTCAATCGCCCGATTTAGCTCCTCTCGCAACCGGTCCTGTACATCAGGGTTCTTCGCCAACTCGTAGAGGCAGAAGTTCATCACGGTCGAGGACGTCTCGAAGCCGGCCACGAAAAAGATAAACACCTGCGCCGCCAGCTCGTTCATCGTCAGCCCAGGTCCGTCCGACGCCACCGGTTTCCCATCGTGCTGCTGCTCCTCCAGACTTCCCTTGTTCTTGATCTCTAGCAGCAGGTCCAAGAAGTCGTTCCTATGCACATTGTTTCGCTCCCGATGCTCGACCGTTTCGTGCACAAGATTAAGAAAGAACGCTTCCAAATCATCGTCCGTTACCTTAACGCCCAACGCTTTCGCTCGTTCCTTGAACAACATCGCGAACGTCATCTTCACCATGGCAGGTAGTCGATGTTCGAACACCCTCTTGCCATACTTCAGAAAGTCCGAGTCCGGGTTCTTGAGCGTGTTACACTCAATCCCGAACGCGCACGTCCCGATCACGTCCGTGGTGAACCGTGCCAGCACATCCTTCATCTCCAGCTCCTGATCGATGTGGTCGAGCAGACGGCGCTCCAGCTCCATTGCTACCTGCAACATGGTGCCAAACATTTGCTTCATCCTGCCGGACGTGAAGGTGGGCGTTAGCTTGTGCCTTAGCGCACGCCATTCGTGGCCTTCCAGGGAAAACAAATTTCCCGACAGTGGGTCCACCGTGGGGTTGCTGTACATGCCACGATCGTGAAACACGGTAAAGTCCTTCACCAACACCGTTTTCACCAGCTCTATATCACATACCATCACTATGGGCATGAAGTAAAAGCTGTAGCCCATGTATCGCTCTCCACGATCCTTGGCGTAGTTGTAGATTTCCTGCGTTACGTACGCGGCATGGCGTGTCGTCCCGTTGCCCTGCATCTGCCCGAACAGCAGACTGGGGTTGGGCTTGTACGGGAAGCCACGGTTGGGCCAGTAGCTGTGTCTACTACGTAGAAACAGATAGACAATCGATAAGATCAACACCGCAACCAGAAGAAGCACACCGAGCAGCGCCATAAAGGCAAGTGTAACCGCACCAACCGCTGCAGGAAGACTGACATCCGCACAGTGGATGAGCTAAGGAACCTCGTACAACAAACACGAAGCCAAAACAGATCGAACATACATCCATCCACTCTGCCTCTTGCCTTCTTTTTCTTTCATAAACAAACGATTAAAATTCTCACAACCACCTCGGTGTAGGCAAGCGATCGTTTCACAACGCCAAACGCGGATTTATTCACATAAACAAACTCGGCATATGGTTAGCATTAGGTCGTTCGATGACGCAATGGGTTCTGCAGCGACCATTTTTGCTGCTCAAAAGACCTCCCCAAGCACGAATTCTATAGATAGCACGACACGTTTTCACTGTCATTACGAAAAAAGAAAAAGATGATTCCTGCCATCCCGAGGGACTGGGTTTTGGATTTAAAAATGCGATACTGCGCCACTCGCTACAGCTTCTCCACCTGCAGATAGTTCCCACTATCCGGTGAGAGTACAAACACGTTCGGCATAAACCGTATGCGGTCGGGAGTACGATCGGTTGGTGAGAAGCGGAACTGTCGCAGCAGCGTGATGAGTCCCACCTTGGTCTGCATCATACCGAACCGCAGCCCGATACAGATCCGTGGACCTTCGCCGAACGGCATGTAAACGTACGGTGGACGCTCATTCGCTACCTCCGGCCGGAACCGCTCCGGATCGAACCGTTCCGGCTCGGGATAGTACTGTGGGTCGTGATGAAGCGCGTAGATCGGTACCTGCACCATCATACCCTTCGGAATGACGTGCTGTGTCCCCGGGATGGTGTAATCGTGCTCCGGTGCACGCGTGATCGTTTCCAGTGGTGGATATTTGCGAAGCGTTTCTGAAATGAATCGTGTTGCATTAGTTAGATAAGGGATTGAAATTGAATCGCGTAAATCTTTGCACTCACCATCCACAACTCTGTTAAGGTAATCGATCCCCATGACAACGTCATAAGTCACCTCGCCTCCGTTCTCCTCCACCGCTTTGTTAATTTCCTGCCGCAGACGCTCCTGCAGCTCCTGGTTTTTCGCCAGCTCGTACAGACAGAAGTTCATCGTGGTAGAGGACGTCTCGAAGCCGGCCAGGAAAAAGATAAACACCTGCGCCGCCAGCTCGTTCATCGTCATTCCAACCTCCCGGCCCTTTTCCACAGGACCGTCCTCTTCTGCCTCCGCCAGCCTGCCCGTATTTTTGATCTGCAGCAGCAGGTTCATAAAGTCGTTCCGCTTCACATTGTTCGCCTCCCGGTATTCGACCGTTTCGCGCACCAGCTTCATAAAGAACGATTCTACCTCGGCGTCGATAATTTTCAGCGTAAACGTACTGAACAGCTTCCGCCCCAACATCACCAGTATGATCTTTATCATCGTGGACACTTTCTGCTCGAACACCTTGTTGCCGTACTTGAGAAACTCCGAGTCCGGATTCTTGAGTGTGTTACACTCAATCCCGAACGCACACGTCCCGATCACGTCGGTCGTGTACCGTGCCAGCACATCCTTCATCTCCAGCTGTTTATCCTGGTGGGTGTGGTCCGACACATACTGGCCCAACCGCTCGGCCACCTCCAGTATCGTGCCAAACATTTGCTTCATCTTGCCGGACGTGAAGGTGGGCGTCAGCTTTTGGCGCAGCATCTTCCACGCTTTGCCCTGCAGCGCAAACAGTGTGCCCGACAGGGGGTCCACTTCCGGATCGCTGAACATGCCACGGTCGTGAAAGATGTTGAAGTCCTTCACGAGAATCGTTTTGATCAGCTCGGGATCGACCAGCATGACGGCCGGTAGAATGAACACGTTGAAGCCGCCAAACGCTTCACCCCGCTGCTGCAGCTCACGGTAGATTTCCGTCGTAACGTACGACGCATGGCGCTCCGTATTGATGCCCTTGACGTGGCCGAACAGTAGCTTCTGATTCGGGACGGTTGGGAAGCCACGGTTTGTCCAGTAGTTGTAACGATATCGCGCAAACAGATACAGCCCGGTGGCGATCACGACCAGCAACGATAAAATGACGGTTAGGAGCTCCATCCCTCGCTGATGTATGTTGCTTGGTTACGGGTTAACGCATTACTGAGCGCAGCAGGCTTGCGGCGCATTACCATTTAGCTTCGAAGGGCTGTTAGAAGAGAGCGGGAGAGAGAGAGAGAGTTCCGTAGCAGGAATGGGAGACTAGATACAAGTGTGAGATAGAACTGGAAAAGAGAACGCTTGTTGGAAGTGTTAACAGTTCCATCACGCACACAGCGCTATTGAATGATGATTTTGTGATGATTTCATTCACAAAACCAAAGTTAATGCTGGTGGGTGTGAAATGGACGGAGCGACGCAATTTTTGACGAAAGAAGATGTTTTTTTTTATTTACAAAACATTGCTCTCGTTAACGCATACACGCATAGCGGAATTGGGGGCAAGTGAGTCACATAGCATTTTCAGGAAGAAAGTAATAATATTTTTATCACGAAATGTCATGTTAGCTGATGATTTCAATAATTTCAACGAGAGAAAGTTTACGTTATTTAAAATTAAATTAAGTTTTGAAGCTGAAGTCCTCAACTCCGTTGGGGAGGCATATTTATGCATGGGATAAAATAAACAAATTAAACAAATGCCACCCTAATTTTAGGCATGAGTTGCATCCTTTTGTGAATAAGTCAAATGTGAAGCTTCTCAAAACCTCTATATTACCGTAGAGTTCACGGAGAAACTATGCAGCCACACGATACTGCAACTGAAACGTTCACCTATCTAAGGGTCCCTGTTTTGAAGGTGTCTTTCTGTAACTGTTTTGAACGCAAATCTCCTCCAACAATCGTTTTGTGGCATGTTCCAAACCTCTAAGTAACCTTTGATTAGATTAGATTAGAACTTTAGGTGGTTAACCTATAAGTTTTTTTATGTTGCCATAATATTCTTTTATTTTTCTAAATGGCACTGTTACCTCATACCCGAGGAAGGCACGACATTTTAAACCATGTTAAAAACCAATTTAGAAAAATCTTAAATTAAACTTGCATTTGATTTTATATTTTGCGCCAGAATAGGTAATACAATATTTGTAGACTATGAATAACAGCACAACCAGCTGTTGTTCAACGGATTTGATGAGTTATAAAATTGCGTTGGCTCACACTGGCCCCTAACTCCCATACGCATAAAAATATCAATACATTGCAAACGCTCAACACTAAGATAAACACTAACTCCTCTACCAGATAAACGGCAACGACTGTACCATGACTGCGCACAAAACACTTTTATGCTTCAATTTTTTGGGTAATCGAAGCCGGTAACCCCCACCACCCGACGATGGGTTCAAAGTCTTATCAACCCCACACTGCAACCCATCTTAAACCCGCTCCACGTTCAGGTACATTCCACTGCTTGCGGTGAGAACGAGCGAGCGCGGCTTGAAGGTAACCGTTTCTGGCGTACGGTCCACGTCGAGCGAGAAGCGGAACGATCGCAGCATTGCCACCAGCCCAACCTTCACCAGCATCAGCCCGAAAGTGTCGCCGAGACAGTGCCGTGGTCCCATCCCAAACGGCAGGAACGGACGTGTGTGCGCCTTTGAGCCGTTCGCGGCGAATCGTCCCGGATCGTACACTTCCGGCTGGGGATAGTATTCGGCGTCATGGTGTAGTGCGTGCACGGGCACAACGCACAGTGTACCGCGGGGGATGGTTCCGACCCCATCGACGGGATAGTCATTGCTTGCGACGCGGAACAAGAAATCGACCGGCGGATACATTCGCAGCGTTTCTGTGGTGAGAAGCGATACATTGCGGATTAGTTTCAAGAAGCAGCAGTTTACACTAGTGCTGTGGTTCATGAATCTTTTACAAAGACTCCATGACCCAAATTTTCATTGTATATTCTAGGATTTATGAATCTTGATATCCATCAGAATTAATGATTCAATGGAGAGTTATGAATCTTTAAAGAATCTCACGATTCATGAATGTCAAGAAGTGGAGTATTTGATGCATTGATTCCGTTCCAAGGATTCATTAGGATTCATGGATCTGATTCACACATTTACACAACGCTGGTGGACAGCTCTTCACACTCTTACCGTTCACCACCTGGTCGAGGTATTCCAGTGCCATCACCATATCGTAGCTCAGCTGGCCATCGGTCTCCTCCAGCGCAGCCCCGATGCTGCCCCGTAGCTTCTCCTGCACCGCCTCATTCTTAGCCAGCTCGTACAGACAGAAGCTCAGCAGGCTGGCGGACGTTTCAAAGCCAGCGATAAAGAACGAGTAACACTGTCCCGCCACCTGTCGCATGTCGAGCTGCCCGTTCGCCCTCATCTCCAACAGCTGCTGCAGAAAGTCACGCTTGACCAGCCGATAGCTCTCCCGGTGCAAAACCGTCGACCGGCACAGCTCCAAAAAGAACGTCTCCACCGACGGCTCGCTCACGCACAGCCGCAACGCATCGGCCATTCGCCGGAAGGTGTACCCGAAACGCAGCTTCCACATTCGCCGTAGACTGCACCGGAACGCACGGCAGCCCATCGCCCGAAATTCCGTGCCCGGATCGCGAATCGTTCGACAGTCGATGCCAAACGCACAGCTACCGATCACGTCCGTCGTGTAGCGGGCCATCAGATCCGTCCACTCGAGATCCCGCCGCCGGCTCTGTGCACCAATGTACACCACCAGCGTCTGGGCGATGCGAACCGTGGTAGGAAACATCGTACGCACACTGTGCGCCCCGAACGCCGGACGCATCTGTTGCTTCATTCGATGCCATCGTTCACCGGCCACCGAGAACAGTGTCTCACTGCTCAGCGGATTCATCTGCGCGCTCGCGTACAAACCCCGGTCCTGGAACTGGGCAAAGTCCCTCACAAGGACACGCTCGATCAGTGCCCGATCGACGACGAGCAGCACGGGCGAGAAGAACAGATTGAATCCACCGGCGGGCAGCTGACGCTCGCGGAACTCCCAATACAGACGTTGCAGAACGGTGGCAGTGTGATGTCTCGTTACCAGCCCGGCCACATTACCGTACAGTGGGTGCGGGTTGCGAGCCGCCGGTATACCGTGCCTTGGCCAGAATGTTTGACGCCGTCGCAAGAACCACCGCACGGTGCCACCGACCAACAGCAGCGTGCACAACAATAACACCCACGTTAACGCGACCATCGTGGCACTGCGGGGGCTGAAATGAGTGCTTGGCTTGGACTCCTGCTGACGGCTTATCTTGCTTTGGCGACCCCTCGCATCGATAGCGGATGCGTATCGTGCAATGGTTGCAATCTCGGATGACTTATCGAACAGCCTAAGACTAGCGCGCCCGTCGTGGCGAAGATGGACCTTGAGGCTTTGTTTTGCGTATTGCGAGTCGGTTCAGTCCTCGAATCGTCTAGACCGCGTAGACTTTGCAAGAAATTTGTGACGTTTTTTTTTTATTTCAATGATAAGAATTTACCCTAGTTCTCAAGCTACCGATATGGTGTATACACAACACAATATTCCTCCCTGTTTAGCTAGCATAAGTACGTCACTAAATCACATTTTTGGTGGAATGTCCCATAGTACTTGAAGCTACCCGTTGGTGCAAAGCAATTTGCCTACATCTAGGCGCTTAAGTTGAAGTTGTGTTTTGTGGTGTGCTCTGTGGTACTTTTAAAAGATTGGCTCTCTAATATTCACCATTATTTTCAATAGCATGGTTACCTCATCGCTCATAAACCAACTTTTTTACCAACGAATTTGTTTTTGGAACATTGTTTTATTATTTGTCATTGAAACACATACTCTTATCATCAATGATAAATGGAACAAAAGTGAAAACATTTTTACATGCAGACCGGCCGAAGGAAGACGGATTATTTATATGCAAAAATTGCCCACCCAAAATGAATTTGACTTCGTTACTCTATACGATAAAAAAAACTGTGAATCTTCTCTTTCTTCTTTTCTTTATCGTCCCTTTGTTAGTGATGCAACATAAAATGAATATTTTTTTTTTTAATCTAAAGTTATTTTATTTTTCTTTTATAATTCTTTTGTTGAAAAGATCATACTATACATAATAAGTATTGTACTTCACTGCTTATAATTATTCTAGCAATTAAAGCACTTCCAAATTTAGCATTCAGCTATTTCGAGTAAAGCAAGGTGAACATTTATTGTTTTGCCTGTTACTATACAATTATTAGTGACAGTGTCACAAGTAACACTGTCACTTAATTCATCCCTCTTTGTTAGTCTTCCTGCAAGAATCCGACTATCCCTTTCCAACTCGTTGCCGGAATGAGCCATTCAACTTCATGCTTCACGGAATTGATTCTTACACCTTTTTTCATTTCTGTTTGAAAATCTTTGTAAACTGTTTGACTCCAAAAGAGTCGCTTTTAGGAATTTTGAATAGTTTAGCTCAATCATTCAGTATCAGGAGTGAATCAGATTAATTAATCAACTCTTTTATGTTCAACATTAAGTTTGATTTTTATAGCAACTCCCAGCCCAACTCGATACAAGGATCATAGCTCTTACAATCTTTGTACACATTACTACCTGCATTCAATGAGAATTCATTTTCTAACATTAGCTCACCCAACATTGTTCCTTTCTTACCCTCACAGAACACCGTAGATAAGTTAGTACAGCGTGCAAATGCGTCCATCCTGATCGGTACCTCATCATGGAAGGAACAGTTCGTTGAAGCACTCACGGTTAGCGCCGGTAAGATTTTGTTTGCCCTTTTTTTTGGTACCACTGACACCTTGTTAATCCGTCGAATTTTCCGTCTCCCGCAGGTGACGATGATGGCGAGAACGAAGGTGAAGATCCACCGACGCCCAGCTGCATGGACTACATCATGCACTTTGTCACCCTGTTCTGGAAGATTATCTTTGCCTTTATTCCACCGACCGGTAAGTACCAGCAAAAGTGGGCATCGTTGATCCTCATCAACCTTGAATTCCCGCAAAACGTGCCGCAGGACAGCAGCAATAACCGTACAGTTGGGCCACTTTTCTGATTAAAACTTTTCATTGCCAGTGAAATGTAATTATTTCGAAACGGTGTTTGTCAGGCGGGTTACACGAATGTTACAGCCAGTGGGTGGGCCATTTTTCGGACAGATATGGTTCATAAAGTGTGCTTTATGAAGCAGCTCGGTCTTTCGCTCGCCTTAAAGGAGAAGATACACGAATCTCAAACGGATGAATGAATTGTGTGGGAAGAAGCACACATTCAAGGTTCAACATTTTCAGCACGGCAAATGGTTGAAGCTATAAAATAAATTAGGTTTTTGTTCGCTTTTCTGACAAAAGTAGAACTGAAAGGGAAAAAAAGAAACACAGCAACAACGGTGTACATATCCTCGTACGGATTAAACAAACAACATAAGCGTATTATCTATTCGTCTTGTTTAGGTGCGGTTGGAAAAACTCTACAAATACCATTAGCAAAGTTTGCAAGCTGTACTGTAGATATCCTAGATTTTCCCTCGATTTTCCCTCGATTTTCCTTGTAGATCAAATTTATAGCAAAACGAGCAAAAACTCCAACAGGGAAGATTATACATAAAAAACGGCCATTTCAACTCGTTAAACCAATAATAACGCTCGGGGACCGAGTTATTTGTATAACACTGTTAAGGAAGAGCAATATTTGCTTCGCTTTACTCCCCAGACCAAACCCTGACTCTTTCTTTCTTTCTTTGATGGAAACACATTTTCCTGCCTATATTATTCAATCGAAAGGAGGGATGAGTTAAGAGTTGTTGCGTGCAACAACTCCTGCTCGGGCACGCATACACACGCCAGGGCCTAGGAATTTACTGCCCTGGAATAGAATTCCTTTACACACACCCGCACTTCCGATGATGATGTCCGGAGTGAGGTGTTTTGCGTGCGGCGGTTGAATGGTCTCGGGTGCGGCTCCGGCCACCGAGAATGTCGGAAGAATTTATCATGGAGAAACGAAATATGAACGATTCATATTTTTCCCCTTTCTCTGGTCTTTCGAAAGTTTGTTTGCATGAAAATGTGTGCTAGAAAACTTATTGAGCTTGTGTAAATACGGGGTTTATTAAGTCACTTGGGGATGTGTATGTAGCATAAATTTAGGCGCATATAGCATGTGATGTATTTCAAATATATAGTTTTCCCAATATTATTTTTCAGCGATTTAACATGCGTTTAAAACTGTTGCATACTCTCAGATTATGCTACACACATCGTAAAAATACTTGATAAAAAACCCTGTATCGATGAAGTATAAATCCGCACGCACTTCAAACACAATCCACAGCACAGTTACGAGCTAAAAATATCATTTTACGCGAAACATTCGCTCCTCCAAATCTCTAAACCGTACAGCAAATCGATCACGTTACAAGCTTGCTTAGAACATGGAACGAAACACTCCATTAAAGTGATGTCTCTAATTCACTTCTCCTACCCATCCAAGAATAGCTCCATGCACAGCTACAGCTTGGTAGATCATTACCCAGAAAATTCAATTCTAATGTACGAAAATGTGGAAAAGTGATAAATGTACGCTGGGATGCAATTTCCACTATCCCTACCGCCCGTGTGCTAACGTTTCCATGAAAACTGTCACACGACCATTTGCAAAAGTCATGGTCGAGTACACCGTTTCCATCCTGAGGGTGAAAATGTGAGCCACGGTTCAGCAGTGCCCGGGCTACAAACGATCCCCACAAGTGGGGTTACTAATGTTATCATACGTGATAGAGTTCTACACGGTTGCCTGGATGCGTTCTGTGCGCCTTACTGCACCACTCCGGCTGGAAATTGAATCAAGCACTGTACGGGGTAGACGACGAGTAAGTGAACGATGTTTGCACACCATTTACATGCATGTGGTAACGGAGGGACACTGTCAAGCGGAACAACCTCAAACCGTTGGTTACATCAACGTTGGTTACTCCAACCGACCGAACCGGTTTCCAACGCCCGGGTGGGTGGTTTCGTCCTTGGCATTGATTGTCGTTTGGTCAAGCCAGTAACTCCCATCGGAGTGCAATGAATAATCTCCAAAGCAAACGGATATCCTTCTGCCAGTATTGCACTGCACATTTGCCAGCTCAGCGTGTTCCTGTTTCAATCACCCGAACCTAATGACGCTGAGACGGTATGATCAGCTTATCGGTAATAATGTTATTATTATCATTGTCATCCAGCTGCACCCCGAGCTATTCATCGACACGGCAAACTTCCCATCCAGCTGTTGGGATTAATGTCCTTCATCAATCAAAACCACCGACACGTTCGGTACCACGAACAATGCATCAATCTTCCTGGGGCGCACTCGACTTCAACTTTCTTCCATGATAACAAAAGCTATCTACAGGAACAACAAATGTGTGTCACCTTGGAGTCGGGATGGGGGAATAAAGGTTGAAAATTCATCAATGGGACGCTGTCAAGGGGGAATTGGTGTCACCAAGTTTCCTGACACTGCACTTTGCACGCTAACGAACAGGTGTTTGTGAGCCGACAGTTTGGATGGAGACTTCTCAGCTTCACTGAGGGTGAAGCTTTTATCTTCTAGAAAAATAATATGCTATAATCACCATGCATAAGCTTGCACTCACAGAAAAGTTAAAAATGCTCTCCAGAAACGGAAAGCTTTAAAAAATTGACTCACTCTTACGCGACACACACGATAGGCATGCGAGTAGTCAAGATGGATAACATTTATGCGAAAGAATGCTGATGATGGCCAACGGCAATCAAACAAAAGCTTGTTATATATTCTCGTACACGCACCGTACGATTGAATTAGCATACGGGAAGATTCCTCGAAGATGTGTGTTCGTGTGCGTGTGTGTTTGTGTAGAGTAGGCCTTCTTTTTAAGGGCTCGCAAACACTTGACCGAGTTCCTAGCAGGAAGACGATTATGCTGCGGCCTGCGCCTCGTTACGCTACACCCTTAATGCACGCTCACGGTGAGGAGCTGCCTTCTGTTTTCGTGTGCGTTTCACTTACAAAGCTTACATGTTACCGCTGCTTAATTCCAGACATGTCCGGAGGCTACCTGTGCTTCGTCGTATCCATCTTCTGCATCGGTGTCGTGACGGCCATCATCGGCGATGTGGCATCACATTTCGGCTGTACGCTCGGCATCAAGGATTCAGTCACTGCCATTATCTTCGTTGCCCTGGGAACGAGTATACCAGGTAAGGACCTGCCATGCCGAGCAGCCCTATTCATCCTCTCCCCCCTCCAAATCCTTTCTAACAAACGCCCTTTTTTGCCCGTATTCTTTCAGATACGTTCGCCAGCAAGGTCGCTGCCATACAGGACAAGTACGCCGATGCCAGTGTCGGCAACGTGACGGGAAGTAATGCGGTCAACGTGTTTCTCGGTATCGGTGTGGCCTGGACGATTGCCGCCTGCTACCACAGCTTCCACGGACGCTCGTTCGACGTCGAGCCGGGAACGTAAGTGGAGTATGGCCGCATGGCCCTTTGGCTGTCAACTGACCACCCCGTTTCCCTTCCCCCTTTTACAGGTTGGCCTTCTCGGTAACGCTGTTCTGTACGGAAGCGTTCATTGCGATCATTGTGCTGATGATCCGAAGAAGTCCCAGAATTGGCGGCGAGCTCGGCGGCCCCAAGAAGGCCAAAATCGTTACCTCAATCTTCTTCTTCTCCCTGTGGATCGTGTACCTGCTGATCAGCAGCTTGGAGGCGTACGGCATCATCAAGGGCTTCTAAAGCGGGCGGCCAGCAGCAGGTTCCACGGTGTACTGGGAACCAGAAACGGAAGCGAGGAGAGTACTTTGCTAACTAAACCGCTTACTGTCAAGCGAGTGTGGCATGCTGGGCACAATTGCTCGCAACAACAACAACAACAAAAAAACTAGCAGCAAACAAACAAGCAAACAAAAAATCATGAAGACAATTTTAAGGTAAACGCGACGCGTTCTTCTTTCCACTCCTCCTGTGCGCCGCTGACGTTAAGCGAAAGAGCCAATCAATCGTCGATGGTTGTTGTTTCCCAAGTGTAATCCGTTTTTTTACGTTTCCTTCTGTACGACGGGTTCATTATGCTACATGTTTTAAATCGTTTCGTTTATCTTGTATAACTTGTTTGTTTGCTTTACAAAACTTTAAACGAACCCAGTACTTCCCCTCCCGTGCTGTTACCGTTATCAGCCAGCATGGTTGTTGTTTGTAAATGTTTTCTTGTTTAAAGGCGCAAGCGGAGGAAATAAAAGAAAAATCGTGCAGAAGCTCTACCGGAGCGCGTTAGTGCATACACTAGAGATAGTTACTAGTTATCGTTATACTGCGAGTTTAGCTGTTAAGGGCCCTCTACCAAAACAACCCCCCCCCCCCCCCCTCACAAAGCAAAGAGAAAGAGAGAGAGAAAAAAGGTGAAAAATTGTTTCAGAACCACGCAAAAACAAAACAAAACCCTTAAAGTGAATGGCGTGATGAGAATGAGAAAAATGAAGATGAAACGAAAATGGGTTAAGTTGATAGTAAAGATAAGAGGGGCCGAAATGTGACGGAATGAGCGGGCGAGCGAAACGCAACTAACCACGGAATACAATATGCCAAATTTGTTGAAAACTTAGTTATATAGAGTATTTATATATAAACGAGACACATAGCAAACACAAACCACACTCATATTAAACCCCCCCCCCCCCCCTTGGGAAAACTAAAGATACACTTGCGCGTAGTTTGCGGCAAAGTTTCACCGATGAGCCACACGTTTCACGTTGAATTCCCATCGTTTGATCGCACGGGGTGCTCGCGGCGTGAAAAGATATTACATTTAGCAGGGTTTACATTTACTTAGTACGAACCGATCAGTCAAACCGAGCCGTTGGGGTGACGCGATATTAAGGGGCTTTGTTGTGTTTGCCCCGCTCGCTGCCCCGTTTACCCCGTACGCGGAACAAGATGGCATCGGGGGAAGTGGGACAGTGAAGTCGACGTGACGTCCTATATTTTATCACGTTTTCTCATCACATGCCCAGTGCACGATCATCTGTGTCTCCTGCCTTCCAGCATCCCCCTCGAAACCGTTTCTAGTCAGCGAGGATGTATAACGAGATCCTACCAGGGAATGGGCACACAGTCCCGACACAAGGCTTAATAAAGCAGGGATGTTTGCAAAAAAAAAAATAATAAAGGCACGAAAACCCCCTACCCTGCGGCCCCACCTTTTAACCAAAGATCGTTCACGAATGTGTTGCTCAAGTTTAGTTCGTGCGCGTTCGCCGATAGGATGCGATCTGCTCGCCACGGTTGGGTGCAATTGCGCGTAGCTTTATATGTAAATATGATATTTTAAATACGGAAAAGGGGTCCGCCAACAAGGGCAGGTCCGAAAATGCAGCGGTGAGGAAGCAATCAACAACACCAACACGTGTAGGAATACACTCACAGCGAACGGCGCAACAGGGACAGAGGACAATCGTTTCTCCGTTTAAGCGTAGTTCTTACTTTCCTTCTACTTTGCTTCATCTAAACTACCTAGCAAGTTGTCACGGAATGAAACGTTATCCCGTTTTTTTTTTTTGCAATCACTACTGCCCTCTAAACATTGATCTTTTCGGCTCTCAAAACTAACCTTAGAACTAATGTCAAAACTAAAAAAGGCGCTCGAGCGTTTCGGCTGGCGGAAAAGGCAACCGCGCACCGTGTACGCTACACTCTTTGTGCGCATGCAAAGCGCAACGGAAACATATCGCTCCGGGTAGAGCAGCGGCGGGACCAGCACCAGCAGCTAATGTCCTCGTACTAATGCTTCACCGTTTGGGTCCAATTTGTGGGTGGGTGAGTGGCCGTTCTCGTCCAGGTTTCCAATGTCATGTCACCCATCGTTTTTTTTTTTGTCACACGCACGGTTTCCCATCCACTTAGCGTGTAGATAAGGGGAGACACCTCTCGAACTCTAATTTTTACTTCTACCAGTGGTTCAAGAAATTAGGCTTTTAGATTACTTTTCCACTTTACTTAGGGGACTTGTAGCACAGACAAATGAGTCGAAATTTTCGTAAGAACGCTTCGATGCGGTTTGTAAAGAAACGAACAAAACAAAACAGCCAGGTACTACTAATACTCATTCGAATTGTTTGATACTAACAAACCCACCCAAAAGCACCACAAATAGACAAACGCATATCCGGGGACCGGATATTCTATTGTCCTGTTTTCCGTATCGTACCGGTTCGGCATCCTTTTTGCAGGGAAGGAATGCCCATTTTCATTTGACGCATAGCCAATGAAATAGGCACAGTCGAAATGCTTACTCAATTAACGATAAACATAACCCCACGCACGGTACCGGCTGCCAGCCGGTCGAAGGCCCATAATGTGGACCGTCTGCCGGTACCGGTAACCGGCGAAACCATTCTTCCATTTCAAAATAGAAATCCAAAACTGCATACAAACTAAAGAATTTACCTAGAACTGTAATAACGTGTAAGTTTCTCGTTTTTAGGGTATTTAAATTGTAGCCTCGTAAGCCGCGTTAGCCGTTATTATCTAACCTCAAACCGACAGCCCCATTGAGGAACCCTTCCAGTGGTGGAGGATTTAATTTTTTTTTTAATTTATATTAATTCAACCACACAAAACCAAGGCCATCTTCAGATTCAATTTAGCACAACATCCACCATCGGTGCCGATTGAGCAGGGAGCATTTGCAAGCAAAAATTTTTAATAAAGCAAAGCAAAAAACTCGTAGCAGCAAGGAAAGAAATCCAAATTTGCAACCGTTCGGGTGGTGGTACAGTGCTTAGCGCCCGAAGGGAAATTGTTATGTTTTTTTTTGTTTGGTTTTAGACATTATTTCTATTTTACAATTGTTCGTGTGCGTGTAACTTTTCAAAAGTGAACGGAATCAAATAAAATACTACAAAATTAGCGAAAACATAAAACCCAAAAAAACGACGACAAAAGACGATTGAAAAAGAGATAGAGCGAGAGAGGGAGAGACAGGGGCGTTTAACTCTTAAGGACTGGGCTAGCCAGTTGGTAGGTAGTGTGCAGAAGAAAAAAAACCACGGTGCGTGCGTGTTTAGAGGGGACGTGAGCGGCAAATGTTGACCGGAAGCGGGTTTTTCTGAAACACAAAATAAAATGCTCGGTGCAACAACCAACCAATCCAGTTTTAGCATTGCTGTGTGCTGTGTTTGTGTGTATGTGTGTCTCGGTATCCGTCGGTGCAGAAGGGAGGGAGAGCTAAATAATGATCGCAATACTCATCCTGCCATTTCGGAAACGGCAAAGCGTTACGTTGTTAGTGTGTGAGTGAAGCACGGAGAGACAGAGACAGGTTGAACAAGCACGTTACATATTTGTTGATCAAAGGAGGCAAAGCGGTATCCAAGGAGCAACGAACGTGATGGGTGACCAGAACCACGTGCGCATAGTTTGAAATGGTTTACATGTAAAGAAAAGCTCGAAAAAAACATTTCAGCCATCCTCATCGTCATTTAAACTCGCCCTGTTTTGGTCGCTAACTCCTCTTGCAAACGTTTTCGGCTTGCACTATCGATTTTCTCCAAATATCAAAAATGGACTAGCCGTGTATCCTTTTTCCCGCAAAATAGAGCAAAACTTTAATGAATGTCGATTTCGAAGGTAACTTTTGAGACAAAAGTTCCCGAAACGTTTCAAGCAATGTTGTACTAGCCACGATCGATGTTGTTGTTAGGGGCGCTACTGCAGCAGCAGTTAGATAGTTAGACGTGTCATCGAAATAGCATATAGAATTGGAAAATTGACATAAAACTACACTGTGACATACACATCCTTATACACCCTCCATTCAGTCACACATGAACGTGCATATAACTTCCAGTGTACTACTACTACTGCTACTAATATTTCTACAACTCGATGTTAACAAGAGTGTCTAGAGAAAAACCAAAGTGTTTAAAAAAGAGCAACCAAATAGAAAACAAAAGTGGATGACGAAAAAGAATAAATCTAATTGTAGTAGGAAAAAACAAACAAACAAACAAACAAGAAACCCAAATAGAAAAAAAAACTAACTCAAAAATCTTCTTACATCTTTGTACTTTGCTATCACTATTTACTCTTTCGGCCATCTTTCGAATCAAATCTTACCCTCCCTTTATATCAACGTACACATTAGGCAAATCTTTAATTATAAGACCAAGTAAACAAAGGGCATGAGGAGAGAATAAACTAAAATGTGGATCAAAAACAACCAAACTAATAAACGAACATAAAGAAACGCGCAAGTCTGGATAAGTATGAGACAAAAAGTTAGAAAAACAAAGAGCAAACAAACGAAAAAAAACCCAAAAGGTAGCAAAAATAAGATAATTGAGAAAATAGAACAAAAGCAAACCAAAAAATATGCAACGGAAATGAGAGCTAGCTACCGCAATATGCTTCTCACAACCACTTTAAAAACATAACAAAAATACTATTAATACAGCTATAACTTCTACTACTACTACTACTACTACTACTACTACTACTACGAAAACAACTTCAGCTACTACTGCAGCGTCGTAATACATCTACTATTGCTAACAACCTTTGCCGCCATGTAGTTTCCCACTTTTTCGACCATTTTCTCTTTGGTGTAGTGCTCGTAAACTATTTAACGGTGACGGATGTATCAATTTAGATAACAAAAGGGAAATGCAAAAATAAAACGAAACAAAAACCGGGCTGGAAAAATGAAGCGACATAAACACAAAAGCGAGACATGAACATGAAAGAGAAGGTTTTCATTTTCCCCCCCAGCTATGAAACAGATCAAATCACAACAAAGCAAACGACAGAGAAGAAGGTACGGGAGTAGCAACACTTTGCCACAAAACCGAACGCGATAAGCCAAAATCCATGGTTTTTTTTGCAACGAAAATGTATTTATGAATCACATTTCCACACACACACACACACAACCACACCCATGTGTGTGGGTACGTGTGTTTTCTTTCAATATGTGTGCTGCGCGTTGAAAATTGGGCCACTTTTTGGAAGGAAAAACCGCACCTACAACGATGCCAAGCCACACCAAAGCGTCACATTTTCTCCTTTTTCCAATCGAATGCTCTATCCTACACACTTCCGTAAACCAAACAAAGAAAACCTCCTGCACTGTTATAAACATGTACATCACCAACTGTAGGGAAATGGGTCATCGAGTCAGCATATGTAATGATGAGGAAATTGCGCGGAGTGTGATGTTATTGATGATGATGATGATGATGATGATGATAATCGTGGTGTTTTGTGTGCGTGTGTGTGTGTGTGTGTGTGTTTAGATGCAGACACAGCTATAAGTAAGAGCAGTAGAAAGGCCAGGAAGACAGAGAAAGGAAAGAGAAAGTGTATAACAATCTGTTAAAGTTTTCTGTTATAAAGAGGTTTTTGTAGTAGCAAGGTGGTAAAAGAAGGCAGAAAGGCGAAGCAAAAGCGAGAAAAAACACACACACAAAAGCCGAGCAAGGAGTTTGATAGCGCTTAGTGCTGCATTACCGGTAATTAATGCGTCCTAGGGTGAACATTGAATACAACCGTTGAATGTATGATGAAAGGTAAATAAAAATGATTATTTAAAAAAAAACGCAAGCCTCTACTTTGCATCTTCTTGTATCATTGATTTGTTGTATATGCATTTTACGCCTTTACTTGGATGACGACTGGAATTATTTACTAAACAGTGATAAAAGGTGGCAGATCTTTTTGAGAAACTTTTAAATTTTGAATTTAAGTTTTAGACCCATACCTTGGGCAACTCCTAGTAGGCAACTCCAAACTTCTACCTGTGTTTCCCATTTTACAATTTCTCAGCTCCAGCTTTTTATTTTCTGTGTCGTCCCGACAAAATATTAAAAAGGAAATGAGATACTAAAAACAGACGGATTTTATTACAGGTATCACGTTCAAGGTGTTGTACCACCTTCAACTATTTTACATTCCGCCATCATGTATTAGCTGATATTAAAGCACGGGTTTTGCACGAAATAACACCATAGTCGGCACACATACGAACACACATACACACGCAAAGGTAGGAGTGTAAACCACGCTCGTACACAAGCAAGAGTAAAAGTATTCAATTTGAAAACGTCCTAATGCTAATCACTCCAAAACGATGCTCAATCAAAAATGACTAATGTCCACTAGTGTATCTGCTGCTGTCCACTGTACACCATCTGCTGCCTTTCACACGCCCACTGCCTAAACACTTCACAGACTGTCCTCAACACTAGTGCAGTCGTAGCGCGTTCGCTAGCGCAACGGCAGTCAGCAGTGCTGCACCGAAGGATGCTATCGAGCTTGCTCCTTGCGTTGTCGTTTCCGGTTCGATTGTCGTGGTAGTTGGGGCATCGGTTATCGGTGCGTCGGTAGTGGTTGTAGGTGCAGATGCGGTAGTGGTAGTTGTCTGGGGCACGGTGGTTGTTGATGCTGGCTCGGTTGTGGTAGTCGTCTGCTCAGCGGATGTTGTTGAGGCTGGTGTAGTGGTCGTCGTGACCTGAGTTGTGGTGGTGGTTGCCTCCGTTGTAGTGGTTGTCTGCTCAGGATTTATGGTGGTAGTTGCCACTGTTGTCGTAGTAGTTTGCTCAGCAGTCGTAGTAGTAGGCGCTGTTGTCGTTGTAGTGTCCTCTACAGTTGTAGTAGTTGGTGCTGTTGTCGTTGTAGTGTCGTCTACAGTTGTAGTAGTCGGCGCTGTTGTCGTGGTAGTCTGCTCAGCAGTCGTGGTAGTCTGCTCTGTAGTCGTAGTAGTTGGCGCTGTTGTCGTTGTAGTGTCCTCTACAGTTGTAGTAGCCGGTGCTGTTGTCGTTGTAGTGTCCTCTACAGTAGTAGTAGTCGGTGCTGTTGTCGTTGTCGTCTGCTCAGCAGTCGTTGTAGTCTCCTCTGCAGTCGTGGTAGTTTGCTCAGCAGTCGTAGTAATGGCATCCGTTGTAGTAGTATCATCTCTGAAGCCAAAGTCTGGAGTACTTAATTCATTCTCTGTAAATTCACAAAATGTGAAACCCCATAAGTAATTGGCTGATTTTTTTATGTAAAAACTGTTGGATGGCAGAATAACCCTTGTCAACGCTAGTTAGAGCACTAATGTGATTTGGCTTTTACTGTAACTTAGTGTAGACGTTGTAGGATAGTCTATCCTGCATATGGGGGACGGCAGCAGTCCGATTGGGCTTCAATACAACGCCAGTTCTTATGACATGCCTTCGCCATAACCACTTAGACCACCGAACCGGCCCCATTTCCAAAAACTTTAAAGCGTGAAAACATTGTATTAACTAAAAAACTTTTTATAAAAACTAGTTACCTTCAGCTGCTTGCACCTTATCATCTCCGAACACCAGCCCACCTTGCTTTGCTGCTGCTGCTAATTGGGCATCGATAATTATCGGTCGATTCCTAATTTCCCAGAGAGACCCAAAAGGCCCAAATTTAAACAACAAACAGTATCACATTAATCAAACCACACTGGCAACCATCACCATCACCATCGCGACCTTGAACGATCCCGGGTGCGTTGCTTTCCCTACCTCCCTTCATCCACCGGTACACCTGTCACCATTCCCACGGCCAAAAGGGTCACCACCAAAGCCACTGCACGGAGAAGCTCCATCCTACGACTGAACCGAGCCAAACGATCTTCCAACAACTGTACGAAGGCTTCTGCGCGCCGGAAACCACCACCTTGCTGCCGTGGTAGCCACGAGTACACTGGGACCAGATCGCGATTGATACGCGGCTTTTGAAGAGGTGTTACTGCAAAGCCTCCAACCTCCAATTTCCCGATATCAAACTCACAGCTAAGCTACCGCGTTCGGCTTGTCTTAGATAAAGCGTGACTGTCGGGTTACTGTCGGCTGAAGGAGATGCGATGCGAAAAGCGGGCAGGCGGAGCTGAAAAGAATCTACCGCCACCCTACCCTTCCTGTGCGGCTTCAGTAGCAGCAGAACCCTGATGACTAGAACACCGCCGCCCGCACATCCAGATGTCGCGAAATGCGTGTTCGTCCCCTTTTTGCAACTGTCTTATCTCGCGTATTGCCCCGTTCGTACGTATATTGGCCTGGATGACACACAGGCGGCCCTGAACGGTACCGCTGGGACTTTGCACGGTTCACACACACACACACACACACACACGTTCTGACTGGCCTAACGACAGTACCGGGTTCGCATAGGTAACCTTGCCGAAGCGTTCGAGTGCCGTACCGCGTCCATGTCCGCAAAATCGATCCA
The DNA here is from genome assembly GCA_000349105.1 of Anopheles epiroticus. NCBI lineage: Eukaryota > Metazoa > Arthropoda > Insecta > Diptera > Culicidae > Anopheles > Anopheles epiroticus. The sequence continues at coordinate 298,998 of KB670281.1, read as the reverse complement.
GTGCCGGCAGCGACGACCAAATGCATCATCGCTCTCGGTACAACCCGGATTTTGATGATATGCTGATAAAAAATGTAAAACCCTCCCGGGCACCCTGCTATCCCCCATTTGAAGGGTGCAATAATAATAAGACCGTGTGTGCCAACTGGTGCCGGTTTCTGCCCAGTCGGTGCCCCCTCACGATCGAGTGGCTAAGGTGCCAATCGATTGGTTGCCACACGGGCGTTACTAATCGATACTGTTTTCCATCAGTGATAGCTAAAAAGTACATCACATTCCCATCGGCCGTTAAAGACTCCGATAAACGGAAAGTGCTACCTGGGAGGAAAATCCTAAGCCCAAAAAGAGGTGACCATTTTTCGGGTCCCTTCTCGTCAGTGCACAAACAAACAGGCCCGCCACGAACCATAAAGCAACGCTGATTTTTATTTATGGCACTTCATGATACTGCAACACCGGCGAAAATTGTATCCGCTTGATAAGGCACCGCTTGATGTTTGGTCGGCGAAAGGGTAGCGGGCCATTTGCAGAGTGCAGTTGTGCCTGCTTTTGCGAGACGCTCTGTTCTTGGTCATGCGAAATCATGGCCATTGAGGTAACAATATACTTACTGATGTGTTGCAAAGCAATTGGTTTTGTGGCATGCATATTTGAGGAGCGATTAAATAAACACAGAAAGCTTGCGAGCAAATCAGTTCCATGCGATAAGCCATATTCCAATGCACGATCTCACGCATCTAATTTTGGACAATCTGTTCGATAACTGCAACACGTTCAACAGCAAGTACGCGTCCATCTGATTGTCCATGTACGTTCGCAGACCTGAAACTGGAAAGACAATCGGTCCGTGCTCATCAACAGGTGTGTGGGCGCTCTATTTTTGAACCAGGGCGAAGGGCGTTGATTGAGAGCAATCGGAATAACATCAAATCATCAGAAAAATGCCTTATTTCCCAGTCGCACTGTTGACTTTCATGAGAAGCTTAATCAGTAAACCTTGAAATTCAAAGAAAAATGAACCCCTACAAGAGAGTGATGTGCTTAGAAGTTTATTGCACTGCAATAGTAATACAGGGATTGCCTTTTTTTGTCCGTCCCACATGCAACACGAGTCAGGCTCATACATAGCCGAAGGTTATCGGTGTAATTTGGCAAATTTGGCGTGTAATCCAAACAGGCTAGTTCAAAGAATGGAATGGTCGTTCGACGTATGCACGTTTTTGCCTTTCGTAGATTCGCCTCAGACATAATCAGACAGTGCAAACACTAGTGACAAGGAGAATGATGATTAGAATTCGGTTAGCAACAATCACAACCGGTACGGTGCGTATTTACGCAAAAAACTCCATCGCACCAGAAAGCTGAGACGGTGGCTAGTGCAAAAGCTGTAATCAATAGTGCCTTAAGTAAATGATCAAATAATTACTATTGCACACAAATCTGTTGATAACAACAATGTCAAGCTTCAGGAAGTTAATCTTTTATTACTTCTTCTTCTTATTCTTCTTTTTTGGTTCAACAACCGTTGATTGTCAAGGATTGTCGAACCATCTAGCTAAACTCCGTGATGGGATGGTTTATTTAAAAACTGCTGATGACGTATATTAGGAAAAATATTGGAGCTTTTGGATTGGACATAACCCTTAGAGAACTTAACTTCAAATTCAAAGAAAGTTTCTTCCGGACAACGAGAAAAGTCATATCCTTAATATGCTTTACGTTTTGATAACGCTTGTTACAAAGCAGTACTAAGGAAACATGAAAAATGTGCAAAGGGTGGAGCAATGAGAAACGAGCAAAATACAGCTTGAAACAGTTTTACAAAAGCTTTTAAAAATTGTGCAACCGTCTAGTGCAGGTGTAGTGAAACTCCGCTTAACATATGCAGCTTGTAAATTCACGAGTGAAAATATCAACCCGAACTGATAAGGCATTGGCAAACGTTGCGCGTTTCAACCAGCGGCAAAAAAAACATTAACGCTCAAACGCCTTTTTCCATGCTGCTTTTATCGCGCGGCAGGAGCGACAACGACGTGCGCCAAACGATCGTGACCCTGAAGCAAACGCGCACAAATTCGAAGATCACCTTTACCAACTTCCGCACACGGTTATCAGTGACGACGAGTTTAAGCGTTGCGTCGGTAACATGCCGGTAAAAGCCTTGGCAAGCGTTTTTTTCCGCTTATCTCGGCCGGTTGTGTCTTCTACGCGAGATGGGCTCTAATAAGGGGCGCTAGAACGTGTGCTGATGCTGTGCTGGATGCCACTCTCCTTCGGAAGCTCTTTCTCACGGTTTCGGCTCTCCTTCCGGGAGAGCAATCAAACCGATCCCCGACCGAGCGGGTGAGTGATCGAGTGCGAGCGGAATTCCTGTTATAAAGGAACGTGCGTAGATCGTGCCGCACCACAGTAGACAAATGTGCAAATCGTAACGAACGCTGTCGGTAGCGTGTCCCCGGAACCGTCGAGTGCTACGAGTGCCCGTACTGTACCAGCAGCGTAGCAGCAGTCTGTGTGCCTCTGTGGTGAAGCAACGTGTTAGAACTTGCTGAAACAAAAAAAAACAAGCCAAAACTCCGTGCAAACGTGTAAACCATACCGCCCAACGAAATGACGATCAACGAACGCACGACCCTGCTGCCCAAGGAGTACCAGAAGACGTACAGCATCACCATTCCGCAGGACGACTTGAACAACAATGTTAGCAACAGCAGCGACAATGGCGTACTATGCGAGTAGTAAGTAAACGAGCGCCTTTAAATCGGGCGAGATCGATGACCCCCCCTGCCTGCTAGCCGTATCGTGTGTAACGTCAGTGGAAAACACTTGCTACCTGTGCAACAAAATTGCTTACCACTTGTCGCACTTGTACCACTTGTGGCTTACACCCGGTGTGAGGTGATGCATGGCCGGCATGCCCGACGGCCACCGTTCCATCCCGATTAAAATCCCACCTACTGCTACTACCGGCATTCACCATACACACCCGATCGCTATCGCGATATGTGCAGCAGTAACGATACGATAAGTAAACAGCGGAACACCGGTTGTTGTCGCTTGTACCTTTCGTGTCAATTAGCCTGTGCGCCTTGTTGATTGATTTGTGGTACCGCCTTGGATACGACATCCATCACCTTTGATAATGCGTCCCCATTTTAAAAGAGTGTGTGTGTGTATTATTGTGTATGTGCATATACTCCGCTTTCTTCCCTCCTTTGCCCCTGCAAACGTAACCAGGATTTCCGTTCGCTCTTCGGTATCGCCAGCATGAAGCTGACGCATTGCTAATATATTGGCGTTATAATCAACGGGTGCACAAAATGAGATGGTTTATTATAGTGGGAACGTCTTATCGTACACATAATCTGAGAATCTGCATGTGCAAAGGCAAACGAAAGTAACATAATCGTTGTGTTCGAAGTTTTTCGTAGCTAGTGTAACGCTTCTAACGCTTTTAGCGTTACACAATGGTTACTAAGAGCTATAATAAAGACTAGATGGGCTTTAATCAATTAACACAGTGAAGGCACTTTTTTCAGTAAGCTGAAAACAGTTGGAAAGAAATAGTCAAAGTTGAACTCCTCAATATTAAGAAATAAACGCAAGGGTTTATGTACTGTTTAAACGTTTTAAAAGTTATGTTTGTCCCTAATTTTGCACCAGAACGCCTTTAATTAACTGTTACAAAAATATTTTCACAATTTTACACACGCGTGAGCGACAAATACGTCAAACTAAACTTTATCCAGGACTTCTCGATGGTAAACATCGATTAGATTATTCATTGCCCTTGCAGATTAGGGAGAAAAATAACGCGGAAACCATGGTAACACCATGTACTGTAATTCGTAGGAATCGTAATAGTCACTGAAGTTACAGCGATGATATCTGTGTCTTTATAATCCAGTTAAAAAAATCCCTTAAAATTCCCCTACTTTACCCCAAAACGTTAACTAATTTACTCTTATGTGCCATTTCGCTATTCCCAGCGACAGCTACGCCCTGACGAAGGATGAGCTGAACAAGTACATTGACGACCCCTGGTGGATAAAGATGCGGTACGGCTGCTTCGCTACCTGCTGGATCGTGTGCCTGATAGCGCTCGGCATCTCGCTGTACATTGCGGCGGACGCACTGCAGCACGACACCTGTGGCACTCCGCTCACCAACAACGGAACGGTCTCGCCGGCAGTGCTCAGCTTGCCGGGCTCGAGCATCGTCAGCAGCAGTCCCAGTCCGCTCGCGGACGTTCCCGCCGGAAGCACGCCACCTTCCTCGATCGTGTTAACCCTGCTGGGCCAACCGGCATCGTAGGAAGCAGTAGTCGCGAAGACCTCTTCTAGTGAGACGTCTCGCCTGGAAATGCTGTTTCCTCCCGCATCACTGTGATCATGATCCGCATTTGGACGGACGCCAACGCGTCACTATTTATTATGATTATGAACGACCAATAGTTATATCGTACTACGAGAACTCGAAGCATATTATACTCGCTCACGTGTTTGCTCGTGGATTTACGGCGGGTACGGCGAATGCAGTGTAATCCGAACCCCGATCGATCGAGTCCGGTTCGAGGTGGATTTTGCGGTGCTTCCGCTCCTTCATTGCACTGTAAATGGGTGATGTAACACGGTGGGACATTTGCTCAGCTCCGTCATGTTTACGCCTTACGTGCCTGTATTCCAATCACGCATCGTTGCATCTCGTGCAAGGGATGACATTGACGCTATTGTACGATGATTACGGGCTACCGAGGCTTTGTATGTGCAAGAATGAATAATTACTGTAAGCAGCATTGCGTTAAATAAACGATTTGTACTTGATTTTAAACGAGTGTTTAATTTATACAGTTTGTGTACTGTCCGATACTGTCATTAGTAAGGCTGCTATTTGCATGGCTACATGATATTGATTTTTGAGTCAATGTGTAAAATTGATAAGATTATATTTTTGAAGCGTTATTGGCACATAAAACAACCCTTATGTGTTGTAAAAAACCATCACATCTTTATTAATAACGTCAAAACGCAAGTAACTTTGTTTGATAATCCCAGAACTAATGTAGCTTCCTATCTAAGCCTTTAAAATATGTACTATTTTTTTTGCTTGAACAAGTACGTGCCCCCAACATCCACGACGTGCGCAATTTCAACGACACCGCACCTTCGTCATCTGGTACATTCCACCCGGACCGTGGCGTAGCCTTCCGTCCGATCGAAGGTCAAGGTCCTTTTCCGGAGCATCCGTCCAGGCTACGTCTTTCCATTTGCCTTCCCGATAAGCGCGCACTGTACGGAACAGCTGTACCGACGAAGACGGCGAGCCATTATCATCTTCCAGCCAGCCAGCCAGCCAGCCAGCCAGCCGTTGTTTCGAGAAGCACTGAGCTGAACGATTGGCTACCGTTTCCTGGCTGGTACAGCCCGCACTACGTAATGCACGAACGCAACCGATAGGACAGCATACGAAGACAACAAAGCGAACGTGATCGCCACCGCTTTGATCTGAGCGTGAGTCAATGGCGAAGGATTGCTTATGTTGCCTTGCCGGATGAGCAAAGAAAGAAAAGCACGGGATGATGTAACTCTTGTTTGCTCTTTAGTCAGTCGAAGTACTTTGGAACGATGTGTGGGGAAATCCTTGCGGTGCATTGCATCAACTGGTGCCCGTTTCCGATGCCTTCTTGGAGTTTTTGGAGCTCTTGGAGTTTCACTGATTGTGGACGGTTTTTTGGAGGCCAATCGTAGGTCTATCAGTGTAATTCAACGTAAGTGCTTCATCAGAATTTTTGGCCGTTGCACTTGCAAATTGTTAGTAGCTTAGTGTTCAGTATTTTGGCTATTTAGCTTTCAATTTTAGTAGCTTAGTAGAGTTTTGCTCCTATCGGTTGCCGACCAGACAATACGAGTAATAGAAATATGACGTGGGAAGCGCTTCTGGCAAATGTCTCCACATTTGCTATTGTCTCACTTTGAGTTATCACTCAACTTGTCTCAACTCAACTGTCTGGTTGTCTCACTTAACTCTCACTTTGAGTACCTTAGTATATTGTTTTCCTTTTAAAAGGAAAACAATATACTAAGGTACTCCTTTTTTATTTCTATTTGATTACATTACGTTTATCATTCGTAAAAGCTTAATAAGTATTATTTTATCCTTTTCTTCCTTTTTTAAAGTTGTTAATTAAATTTAAATTCCTCAAACTCAATACTAAAAAACCTTTCGACCACCAAAACCCAATATTACTTAGCCACTAATTTTACTTAAACGAGAGGAATAGCAATCTAACTACACTTTCATGATTTGAGGTGAAACAAAGAAATAAAAAAAAATTATACTTGTTAAATAGTTATTACACAATTGAAACAGTACCATCTGCTCCGCTAGCAGGATCATGTTTCGTTCAGCAATGATAACACCTCCGTTTGCCCGTCAGCCTTTACTCCAACCATTCGAATTGCATTGCAAACAGCAATCAAAAGGTATGACCAGTTCCCGGCAGTAATCGGGTGGTTCCCATCGGACCGCCCCAGACATGTGTAATCGACATTCCAATTTACGACACGGTCCGCAACACACTTGAGCCAGTTGAGGAAAAGTGCAATCAAGTGCAGGTAGTGCTCGAGGGCTGCACGCTCCAACGCGCTATCAATTAACCTTGAAAAGAAACCGCGCCTTAACAAATCCCCACTGAAGCACGCTTTTGTGCGTGCGTAGTGTTTGCTAACAAAAAGATATTACTTTAAGCTTTCTATTTATACAATTACGAATTTAAGGTGCCTTTAGATCACGGCACCGCTTGGCTAGAAGAGCAAAATTCCCCATTCATTTGGGAACGCCCTTGCGTCCTTTCCTGTCCTGGCAATAGCCGTTTTTTGTAGTTCCCCTTCCAGCGCAAGTGGGCCCCTAATTAAAACACGAAGCGTTTTTAATTAAGCAGCAACCACCCGCCGAAAAAACCAGGCTCATTTTCACTCATTAAGCTCGAATTGTCCCCGGCCAGCAGGAGTGTGTAGCAGGTAGCCGGGAAATGCGTGCTCGGCGCGAAACATCTTCCGATGGTCTTCCCTACATTCGGAAATCACAGGCAAAAGAAAAGGGAAAACTCACCCAGAAAGACACACACACACAAAGGAGAAAATGGTTTAATTACTCGATACCGTACCGTGCCCTTCCTTGCAGCGGGAGCGAGCGTGATAGTTTCGGGGGATTGGAATTCGACACGAGAAGAAAATTCCGGCAAAAGCAGCGACTGCGCGTGTTTTCCCGGTTTGCTTGGGCAAAGAACGGGACCGGGGAAAAAAGCCGGGACGGTCAAGAAGGGTCAGCCGAGTAGCCGAGAGAAGTGAAAGTGAAATTAATGAATGGCAAGTAAAGGGATGGCTTCCTTCGATCTTTCAGGTTGCTTAGTTACAGCTGCTTCGCTGGGAAGAAATCGCGCTCCAAGAGATTTTGTTACTAAAGTGAAATAAAAATCATTTTGTTCTAAATCGCTTATCCAATTCTTCAAATAATGTTGAAGAAAGAGCTGTTTAATACAATCAAATTCTACGCCTTTGTACACCAAGCCGTAAGGGCTTGAGAAAAAGCATCAATTCCCATAAATCTCTACTTCACTCCCGATTCACCTCGACGCTAAAACATCGCTACACACCCCCGTTTTGCGCATTTGTTGTGTATGTGTGACGGTATTTTCGAAGCGGCGATAAATATTCGTCTGTCACATTACCAGGCGTACAGGAGCGGCAGAGCAACAAGCGCTATCCGCTTTCCCGTCCCCAAGGCAACCGTTTCCCATCGTGGCATAGTGCACGTGCAGCTGCAATGCATAGGACATTCACCGAAGACTTGATCCACTGTTCATTGTACTAAGCGTGTACTAAAGGTAAATCCAACAATAGATTGGAAAAATCCATTTCTAATGCTATTCTCAAAACACAAGCGTCACGCACGAGACAGAGCACAGCCTTTTCAATGCTTTCAGCTTCGTTATCAGCTCTCGACCAACAAACAAACCACAACAACAACAGACGAACGGAACGGGGCAACAATCTTCCCCCGCGTGCGATGAATCAGCCTACGCTCTCATTTCACCGCCAGTGTCTCCTCTGACAGCTTCTGCTAGCCTGGTCGAAACCGGGTGAAATGATCACTGACAGCCAGCGACACAGCCAGTAGTCAACAACGCTCACGCCGCTAAAAGAGAACCAGGCAGAACCAGGGTGCTTCTCAGGAGAGGACGGGATTCCACCTGGCCAGTAACACCACGCGACAAAGGCTCGTCCAAACGCACCGTGTTTGCTGCGGACATGCGCGGTGCGTGCCACGCTGCAACTGGCGTGTTCCCGTTTTTTGGCGCTTGGCGGGAAATGCACTGCACCAGGAGCCGTAGTTGCATCCCGCACACGTTTTGAGGGGGTTTTCTAGCGTGTTGTTGGAATATTAAATTAATTGTTTTCTTGGCGAAAATTACTTTCCAAATTGAGCTCACAAAATGTGTGTAATATGTAAGAAACGACTAGTTTTACTTAGCATCAAATTACGGTGCATAGTTGTCTTCAAATTAGCTCTTAAATTTTTACACCAAAAAAAAATAGAACACCGCCTGTGGGCCCTCCCCGCCCTGAACGGTGGGATAAGGGTGCATCCCAGCATCGCGCAGTTGCATTCGTGTGGTCACCCACCTTCCCAAAACGGTGTCACCGATCCTGCGTGGTGGGCTGCGCTCCTGTTCGTTGACGAAAAACCGACGGCATTCGGGAGCATCTTACGACGACGCTTTTTACAAAAATCATCAAATCCCTCGGTGGCATTTTCCCACCCAGTCACCCCACCGGCTCCTACAACCGGAAGGATCGTTTCCCGTGGGATGCAACCGTTGCAGCTGTGTCTTAACGTGAGATGAAGGAAAGCAAAACAAAAAAAGAACACACTAACACCTTACGCACTTCTTACACGCACGCACAGACGGTGTCTTACGCATGGGACGGGGTTGGGATACAATTTTCGGCAACCCACACTCACACACTAAGATGCTGCACGTACCGGCCTGTTTGTGCCCTATCTTGCGAACTTGCCAATGCCAGTTACACCAAACAGCGGGCCGAAAACACGACGTTGCAATTATGTATGCAATTCCTCCCACCCACATTTCCACCCGCCCCCGGTGCGGCTCGATGACGAGTGGCGGGAAAATGAGCATACAATCAATTATGCAGCAGTGCGCTACCTTCTACCTTCTGCCTGGTTGCAATCGGCTTCCGGTGGTGGTGGAAATGCCCGGTCTGGCCGAGTAGTGTAGCACCGTGGCGGGTCCACACAGTCCGTTCGGGGGCGAAAGCGCACCCAAACCGCATTCGATCGAATAATAAATGGTACACGAATAAAACAAATTAATTAGCGGAGGGGATGCAATTTTCGGTGCCCGCGTTTTTGTGTGTGTGTGTGTGCTGCCTGATAGGCCCGGAGCTTACTGGGTTGGGGAGGGGAGTAGGTAAGAGGGTGGTAGGATATGCATGGAAGGGTGCAATTTGTACGGTTTGGTAGCGTTTCATTGCACGGCACCACGGGGTTGCATTCAGCGATGCGATGTGTCATCGAATTGAAAGCATCACACAAACGGCGAGGACTGTTAAAGGACTTTAATAAATGAGTCATAAAATCTAGGGCTAATTCAAGGCATTCTGTTTTTTTTCTGCTAAACATATATTAATGGGAAAAAACTAAACTACAAAATCAAACTGAAATAAAAAAAAACTAGACACCCCGTTGAAAGCAGAAGTTGTTTTACAAACAAAACTGATTGCGAACATGTTGTACTGGTTCCGTTGTTTTAGAATCTTCTGTTCCATCTAACGTGAGAAGGGAGAATCATAATCATGATAATCGTGCTCTTCTCTAGATTCTAATACAACATGCACAACACACACAATGAAAAACGATCAACGAGCACAATAGGTTGCTTTGATTGAAGATTGGTGGAAACGTCTTAAAATTTGTATCTTGCTTTAAGATTTTCACCATTTTAAGGAAGAAGATTATTCTCAGTTGTTTGTCAAAGTCACATTTTCAATAAACGGTAAGGACCGCAAGGTCCTTCTATTGTAACGCATTGATGTTTGAAAAAGAGCTTATTGATACATTTTAAATTATATTTTCCATCGCGTACTTTAACAATATGAACCATTCTTGCGGTTTACTCAAATTTCCTACAGAGATAAACAAAACCAGTGTAAAAACAAGTTCAATCAGAATTTTACCACCGTTATTAAATTAGTTATGCTGAAGTTTGTGAAGAAACCAGTGATGATAACATTTTGTTACTATGCCTTAAAAATTGAGTTCTGTTCAAAAATTGATTTCCATGTTTTTGGAACGTTTTTAACTATTCGCAACACTTTATCATTATTATTATTATTATTATTATTATTATTATTATTATTTTATGATAGTTTTAACTAATTTATGTATATTTGTTTCCATCCTTTGTTGTAAGGATCATAATGAGTGAAAACTACCTCTAAAATAAAAAAAAATGTTTAAAATAACTAGCATAAACCACTCCGCAAAGTCTGAAATAAAATACATTTGCGCTTTTTACAGATAACTCAGAAACAGGTTAAAAATACTGTAAACTGCACCTTGATTAGATGAAGTTTTGTTGAAACGCACAGTTTATGAGGGTCTTAAACCGATTATTTAATTTGATTTAGCACATCAGTACAAATGATTTATTTCACCATATTCATTTGTTCTATACATTTAATAATTTTTGCTAGAAATTAAATTTTATACACCCAATTATTACACAATAACGTTAATATAAAAAAAAATCTTTTACCAATACACAAATGTAAATATTAGAGTTACGGATAGAAAATGAATTATCATATCTGGCACTTAATAAACCATAAAAATGGCCAACTGAAATTGCAATAAGTTCATTTATTTTCGATTTGGTATTTCAAGCATTGAATAAGACTTTTATCCACTTTTAATTGGCCTGTTTTCTTAGCAAATTTTCTACACCCCCGCTAACCCACAGACAGAACAAACTCTTACCCACACAATGGCCATGAACACCAAAGTGCATGCCGACCGATTGTGCCTCATGATGCAGAACGATGCAAACGCAAACAATGTCAATGACATTGTCCACCCCCTGCGCCCATGATCGGCGGGAAAAACACATTTTCATTATAGCGCATGTTTTCCCCTTGCGCATTACGCCCTCTCTCCCTCCCTCCCTCACTCACTCACTCACCCATACACACACACCGACAGAAATACGTACATAAAGAGTCCCTCCCTCCACCCACCAAAAAACAAGGCCCCCCATTCTTTCACTAATTAAAATCATATGTATCACATAACGGTCCACAGTTGCAGCCAGCATCCGTTCTCGCAGGAATCGACACAGGAACTGTGCCTGTGCCAACCAATTTTATGTGATGCCTCCTGCTGTGCATCGGTGCCGGTGAATCGACGAAATTAATGAGTCGTTTATCGGGGCGGCCGGTTTGCAGAGAAATGCCTTCTTACACCGACCGCTCGTCGTTCGATTTGTTATTATTTAATTAGCATTATCTTAATCGGGGGCGCCCGCCTTTGCCGTGTCCTTTAGTTTGGGGGTTTGTTTTTAAAACTTTTGGCCATCTTGCAAACGGTCTAACTTCCGAAAAATGCTTAAAGGGGAAGGCCACTCTCTCCCGCGCCTCCCCGAGTAGCGAGCAGAAAGCGGGCAACAAAACATTTATTATATGTTGCACCACTTTTCATCGCTCGTTATCGTTCCCTCTCCCCTTCCATTGAAAGAGAAAAAGGTGGGTGGAAACGTGATAATGCACGTGTGCAACTGTTTAATGCACTTACGGTTTTGTTCGTTCTGTTGCAGTATCAAAGAGCGCTCCACTCACTGGAGAGAGGATGTGCAGAGAGAGGGAGAGGTGCCATGGAAGGGGGGGAGGGTGGGTTAATGTTGGCATAGGGATATCCGGTCGGGATCACAAGGTGTGTCTTGCGCGCGATTGCAACTATTGGGAACGCACGCGCCCCGGAAGGTAACGCGCGGACGCCACAAAACGGTGGCCAACCGACGTACCACCTTCATCCGAATCTGCTGCTCGTGCACCGGCGGAGAAAAATCACGCCAGTGTGTGTGTGTGTGTGTGTGTGTGTGTGTGTGCCCGGTAAATGTACGCAAGCAACTTGTTGCAGTGAAATGTGTGTCGGATAGGATTGAACGTCCCCGCGGGGTGCTTGGAGAGTGTGTGTCCCTCCGTACCAGGCACCTAGAACTGTACCGGCTGAAGCAAAGAGGATCCCCGCCGGTTTTCCCGTACGACTATGTGTTTGATGCATCCAGTGTGTGTTTGCAGCAACTGCATCTATGCAGTTGCAGTGACAAAAACCCTTCGAACTAGATAGGCGGATGAGAGAGAGAGAGAGAGAGAAAGAGTCTAGAGGGGGAGAGCGAGAAGCATCGATTCTCGGTACGTTCTGTGGGTGTATGTGATGGGTACGCTACTACCGATCCCTACGGCTACTAGAAGTGCATGCCGGCGAGCAGGTAGCACGAACGATGCTCGTTCACACACTCGTGCTGCAGTTTGCGACCAATGCAAATGCGCATTGCAATGCAGCGCGATGCACGAACCGAACCGTACCGAATGTTGGCAATGCGTTGGCCGGTCGATAACGGACGGTGGTAGAGGGCACAGAGGAGGAGGGCCAGCTGAATTCGTAAATAACAACAGTCCCATTTGTTGGGGTTGATAATGATGCTCTCTATCGCCTCTCTCTCTCTCTCTCTCCGCCGAAGTGCATTCAGGGTTGTATTTGGTGGGACACTTTACAAATGAACAAAAACCCTAGAGGCAGTTTGTATGAATTTGTACCGATTTTTTTTCTGTCCTGACGCTACTTGCTGGCAATACTGTTAAGTACTACAATGTAAAGCAGCACGTGGTTCACATAATTAAATACATTTGTTATGTTCTCATGGTATTGAACACCTTCCACATTTATTATAATATATTTCGTATCGGAAATAGATGATTATTGCAAAACATATATGACTTAGCGTCATAGAACTTACAACACTGGTGTTGTCTACCTAGTCGAGGGTAGAGCAGTCAATATTGTCCAGCAGTAAATTTGCCACGAATCGGTGCCTGACGGGGAGCGATTTATCTTCAAGAAGCGCAAGGCGTGTTTCATAGAGCGGTAGTTGGCTGGCAGAGAACCAGGGTAGCAGTAGTACCGAGTTGGACTATTAGCAAATCACTGGGATGGACCTTGGACCACATAAGAACCTAGAATTCTTTTGTCAGTCCGAACAAAAGTTTATAGAATGATCAATAGAATTTCCCTCTACCTTAAACGCAAATATCACGCCAGTGGTGCGTTCTAGAGCATCATAATTTACACGAAATTTTAGAGGAACTCGAGGGCTTCAAATCCTGGGAGCTTTATCCCTTGGGATTCTGAAAGGTTCACTAGCACACACTGAAAGAGTTGTCATAGACAAATTCCTTCAAAGACCTTTCACTCTGTATGTTGAGTCGATGTTGTGCCATCTTCTCGTTTTTACACATTTTTATCGAGTTTCTGCATACCCTGAACCAGTGCCAAGTTGTGATGCTAGAGTTTCTAGAGGTTTAAGAGTCTCCAAAATTTGTTTGCTGCTCCTCAGAGATGTTTCATACTTTCTCTTCACTGCAAGGATGTATGCTTCCAATCGATCCCCTCTATTATTCATGCTAGTTGGTACGATTTCTGAAACACAATGGACTAGTTCATCCTGGGAATTTCCTATAGAATAGGCGCACCATATCCAGATAAACAAACACAACGGTGACGAAAAGCCGGTGTGCCCCCTATTAAGACGGATTAACGGCCACCGTCATCGGACACTGCGATTTCTAATCTTATCTTGGCCCACCTCGCTAGTAGTAAATCTGGTAGCTTAAAGTATTTCCCTCGATTGACGTCTTTCCACTAAGGGGGTCTCGCCTAGGTTTTACGCTCAACCGATCGGAATGGTAGCGAATGTACGCGAAACCGATTAATGGCTACACGTCCATTGTACGCCTCGGAAATCCCTCCCTCACGGTGATTGTTTGTTTCTTTCACTGGAAACCATACACGCTATCGGAAGAAAACGAAAACCGTTCAGTTGCTTGAAAAAAAGGAAGCAGCTTGTTAAAATCTACGCTTATTCTAGGCAAGTTTAAAGTATAGTGCTAACGATAAACAGTCTCTTGCGATTACGTTGCTTCATTGTCAAAAGGGAGTCGAACATGCTGAGGACGTATTTTTCTTTAAGCGTATGCCCTCAGATCCGCCAGCAGCTCGTTGTACAGCAGCGATCGTACATTAATGGCCCACACAAAGTCCAGATGGTTGAAGGCAGGTAGCGGCACCAGGTAGCGCTTCACCACGTTCGGCAGCTCACGGTAGAGCAGCTCCACATCGGCCGGTGTGGCCAACCAGTCGTTCGTGCTGTGGTAAAACAGGGTCGGTGCCTGCACATTCGCCAGTATGTAGACCGGCGGCGTTAGCTGTCCGTAGCGCAGCATGTTCATCGCTCCATGATCGTACTGCCGGAAGATGCGCGAACGGATGGTTTGCGCGTGGTGGATCATCTGCATCGTCGAGGCACCGGCCGGCGAGTGGGCATGGATGACGGGCAGCATGGTCTGGAATGTACATGAAAACGTTGGAGTTAATACCAAGTAAGCGAGAACTGTGGCCGTAACAACCTACCGAGTTGACTTCCTCCGTGTTAAAGCCCGCAATCAGGAACGTGTTGATCGAGCACATGTCCTGGAAAGGTGCCCCATCGTGGCAGTTCTGCAGCCCGCCCTGAATGTCCATCTCGTTGGTCGGCTCGAACCACCACGTGCCCATCATCTGCAGCATCAGGTCGGTCGTGTACAGGAAGGTCGCGAGGAAAAGCACGTACGGGCTGCGCGTGTTGTGCATGTAGGCGGCCGGTGCCAACGCGTGCATGCTCTTGATACGCCGGTTGTAGTACGGATGCTGTGACATCATCACCCAGTACGCGGTGGTACCCTGCGAGTGGCCCACGTACTGCAGCGACTGCTGGCCCGTGCGCGCCAGGATGTAGTCGATCATGTTCGGGATGTCGATACTGCCCACCTCGTGCCACGAAAAGTCCCAGAACGTTTGCGTCACATTGCTGCGGAACCGATGGCGGCGCGAGTAGCGATTGCCGCGGGCATTGCCCATCCACACGTCGTAGCCGGCGTCCGCCAGCATGTACGCCAGGCTAGTATCCGGTCCCATCAGAATGTAGTCGGCCGAGGAGCTAAGCATACCGTGCTGCAGCAGTACGACCGGTTTGCCCGGGGCCGGCGGTGACAGCGGGCTGCCCGGGCAGCGGTGCACGCCAAGCAGATAGCCGTCGTCCGTTTCCACGATATGTTCCTCTGCCGGGTAGCCATATTTGCGGAGCAGACCGATCTGTAATGATACACGAAAGGGAATTAATTGATCAAACGTGCCACGAAAAGCCATCGTAGGAACTTCGCTAGCGAACTTACCGAATCTAGATGAGCATCCTCAATGATATCCGGATGAATCTGCCCTTCGGATAAGGACACTGCAAGCAGCAGCACAGCAGCGACCACACTGTATACGACACTTTTCATTATACGCACGTTACCATTTACCAGTTAATGCTTCTGGACGAATTTGAAGCCTTCGGCACAACTTCAGCCCCTTTAAATACACCACCGGAAAGGTTTGTTATCAGATTCGTTGTGATGGTAGGTGGTCGAAATTTGATAAGCCTGTCCTGGCAGGACACGCCCCAAAGCCTACATTCAGCGGGCAAATTTGGGATAAGAATCATTATCACGATTGCACACCTCTTACTAATCAGTCTGTACTAATAAATTCAGTCGGTGCATCAACATTGATAACAGCAAATCCTTTCATCGGTTACAGCAGGTGTACCGATGGGGTTTATATGATCCAACGAGATGATTGGCAAGAAAATGTGCTAGGCACGTTTTTTGAGACGCGATAAAGATACCCCAAATCTGTCTCGTGACTGATGGACGATAAGCTAGAGTAAAGATAAGACTAAATGCAATACCAGCTCCTAGAAGTTTGGAAGAGATTGATAATAGAATTCTTTTTTCTCTGCTTATCTAAAACTCTTCTTTCCAGAATTATTGGTAAACTTTTTGTTTTTGAGTTTTTTTACCTTTTTATTACAAAAAGCACTGATACAGTAAGTGTGTTTCGTTTGTGTTTATTAACAAGCGTACAGTTCGCTAGTTTTTTTTGGGTTTTGTAGTGTTTTTTTTGTAATTTCCTCCGTCCACTTATCTGCCTATCGGTTTGCCGTTACTTTACACTGCTCTACAACACACACAACACAACACTTAAGCTAAAGAGCTTGTTGTGAATACTGTAGATCATTACGTGGTTGTGAAGTAATGCTACTTATTAATAAAGATGTTCGCTACTTCCCATAAGTTGGATTATGCATACGATTTTAAGTCGGTACAGGATTATTTTTTGCACGGTTCGCACTACAGAATAACTAAAGCCTTAGTAGAGTCTTATCTTATAACATCTGCTTTCCCGCACTTCGTTCAAGGGTACACACTCACACATACAATGGATCGAATCGAACGGTTTCATTTTCCTGCCTCCGTTATACTTTACGCACTTAAATAACAGTATTTTTACATGAACATACGTAGGTAGGTGGTGTCTCGTGAACAACGGACTAAAATGTACGCCTGTTACGCCTGTTTCCTAGTTCGATCGATTGAAATGAATCCTGCTTCTGCCATCGGTCCGATCGGTTAACTACTTTGAACTGAAAAACAAATCCGTACCGTGTGTGTGAGGTTGTAGAAACGAACGCAAAAAACACTCGTTTGTGTAGTTCTGTGTTTGCTTTTGTTTTAATCAGGTACAGATATCGATTTCATGTGTTAAAATATATCTATATATATTATCTTGTTTTTATGTAGCGTTGTTGGATAGTAAGTGTTACTTTCTGTTACTTTGTTAGTATGTACAATGGCCCCACCTAAATGCGTCATCCCTAGTGTAATAACAAAGGCCGGGCGGCAATTGTGTTCCGATATTACTCACAGATATTGCCTCATCTCGTACTAGTTGCAACCTTTCTAAATGCTATGGTCGTACGGGAACACGTACCGCATCAGCTTACTCAATTTACGTATTTAATGGGACATTCTGCTCATTCGCCCTAAGCACACACACACACACACAGACAGACAATACAGCTTTCATTAGCGCATACCCTACTGCCCTTACATCTAACACCATGCATCACAACACCGGTCGGAACTAACAAATCGAAAGAGTTCTAGCCGGTTGACCCAACCAAATGTACTAAGCTGTGATAAACCTACGCGAGAAAATACCTGTGGACGATATTTGACACTATTTACAGTGAGTTTAAATCTGCAAAGTTTGGCGCACGTGAATTAAAATTATGTAAACATTTTAAAATCATGCTATAACGCTACGGCGAAAGCTTGTTTTCGACAGTATGCTTTTACAGTGACACCAGTAGTAAGTCGTTTGGATTTTATAAACTTCTGTTTATACATTGCATCTACTCTTAAAGCTAGACAAATTACGTACTACGCGTACTGTTTTACTCTTTTTTGTGTCTGTTGGGTCTTACAAGGATGAAGACATTATTCAAAAAGACGCCCCATCAACGCACTGCTTGTTCAATGGGACAGTAGTTGGAGCTTCGAACAAGCAGGACAGTACACTGATCTCATAGTGAAAGTATATCGAATGACCGGTCACCGAAGAAATACAGCAGTAAAGATACTTAAGGTGTTTTTTTCACTTGAACTTTTAAAGGTAAGTTTAACATAATATAAGCCTTCACCTTACAGTGTTACGCTGCAAAAAAATCATACCCTGAAAAGAGGTTTGGGAATTGATAAAAGTGGGGGGAGCGGGCAAAATCGATGGCTTCTAATTGAACTAATTGAAGTACTGCAGCGCGAAGCTCATTTTATCTCGCCGCCCGATATTCCTTACGTATGCACCATACCTCTAATCTCGCCCGTCTTATTCGTCGGCTGGAGGATCTGCTCCGTTGAGCAAATGTCCGACCCATCCAGCATTTCATCGTCCACATTGTCGAGAAAGTCACCCAACAAGCTGCTCGGTTCCACTGCCATATCGTCGAGCGATTTCACGTGCTCCAGCGCTCGCTCAATGTCGTCCTCTACCTCGCGCGGGCAGCTCTCGTGCGAATCGACCGTTTCGTCATCGGGTTGCACTGCAACACACATCGCAACAGTTATAACCAAGCCCTGGAGGTTTATTATTCCCTTCCTCGATACTTACCATCATCCAGGCAGAGAAGCTCGTTCAGTGCTTCCTGCGGTAAATGGGTCAGTACGTTTGAATGAAGCAGATTGCTAAACTCGAACGGTATAATCTCCTCTGCAAAAGGAACGAAATGTTAAAAAGAAATCTGTTGAGAACACAATTCGGTTTATCTGTTCCTGTTACGCCATTACCTATCACGTCCTGGGATGCCAGCAGCTCTGATTCCGACAGCCCACCAACACCGGTGTCCTCGGAGCTAGCGTATGCCGAACTATTTTCACATATCGCCAGAAGGTCCTGCGTGGTTGCCGCAGCGCTCAGTGCCAAAGGCACCGAATGTGCTACTAGGTTGCCATTCTGTAGCAGATCATGATCGTATTCAAGCTGTTGCACGATCTTCGCATTCTCGCTCGTATGCTGCCCTCGATAAGCTGTCGAACCAGCGACAGTGGTGCCAGCAGCTCCGACTCGATTGTTACCCACGGTAGAAGGAATATGCTGCTGTTGATTCGCTTGTGGCATTATATGCGACTGTACATTTGCGTTAAGCTCCGCTTCAGATGGGTTTTTAATACCACCATTGAACATAAGCTGTCGTTGTACGAGTTGAGAAGCTAGTAGGGGGCCCTTCTGTAAAGCGACTTGGGAAACCTTTACTTGCACTTTGCCATTACTGTGCGAAGAATTCAGCAAAGATTTCTGCGGTTGTTGCTGATGCACCACCACCTTCTTTTGCCCTGGCCTCGGCAGGTTTGCGACAGGTGCGGATTGTTTCGCCTGACCCTGGTTCGATGGATGGTGGTGAAGCATCGCAAACTGTTGCTTGTACTGCTGCTGATGAAGCAGCATTTGCTGCTGCAATGGGGTAAGCTTCTTCTTCTTTTTCGGTCGCCTTTGTGTTCGCACCACGACGGGCGGTTGGGCGGGTTTCCCTTTCTTGCGTCCGACGGCCACCGTTGCGGAGAGTTCGGTTGCCAACGGGACGGTTAGTGCGGGTTTCTTAAGCATTTTCACCTCCTGAGACATTTTGTCGTGATTGTCGTGCTTCCAGGCGTGCTCCTTGCATAGTATAAGCTCGTGGCTGATATCAAACACCGGAACGCGACATTGGCTGTTGTCGGAAAACTTTGCCGTGCATCGCTGAAACAAACACTGCTCCGTGTCGTCGGTTATGTGATCGTAGCAGTAGGACGTCATTACTAGAGCGGCGTTGGTGCAACCCTCGTGGCCGCAGATAATTTTTTCACTACAAAGAATTGGAAAAAAGAAATTCCATTAGTTGTTGAAGATTATGTTAATCACTAGGTCACACTTTACCTCTCTTTGCTAATCTCTGCTTGCCTTCGCTTATCCAGCTTCGCCACCATTAGTGCCATCGCTTCTAGTCGCTTTCTAGCGGCGTTGGCCGCTATACTGCGCACTCGCAAACCATTCCTACACTGTACTACCCGCCGCTGCAGGTAAGCTTTCTTCAGCTCCAGCTGTTCATCGCGCGACAACATTCGTATCTGAAACTTTGCATCCTGAATCCGGCGACCCGGTTTGCTTTTACCGCCACGACCACCGCCACTCCCGGACGCCGGCGATCCGTGCTGCAGTGGATTGTATCCCCAGCTGGGTGTACTATCCGGCACAGTGATTGCAATCGATTCCTCATACCAAAAGGAAAGCGTATTCGGGTACTCGTCGAACGCATCATCATCTGATTCGTCGTCCGGATCTTTCAGATCGAACATGTACGCACCGGGAGCGTGCCATTCGTTGACCTTCGGGCGCTTTGAAGGTACGACGACCGCCCGCTGCACCGAAGGGGTTATAAAGCGATGAAGCTTCAACGGCTTTTCGTCTACCGGGTCGACTTCCTGCTTTATCTCAAAGTCCTGCTCCTGTTTTATGGTGGATAGTAAGGTTGGGACGAGTGAGTTCGACCCTTGAACCGTCGCTGAGGTTGACGACGACGATGACCGTTCGCCTGGTGTTACATTTCCTTCCACCGAAGATGTACATGTCCGCACAAGCTGTTCCTCCATTGCGTGTTGGCTGTACGTTCGTTTACCGGTCTTCTGCGGTTTGCCAGACGTTTTCCCCAAAATTGGTGGTTTGCAGCTGGACATTTGACGCACCTTCCCATTAACCTGTGTTGTGATCAGCGGATTTTCGAACTTCACTTGTTTGTGTTCCGGAGAGGTGGGTTGGTCTTTTTGTTTGCTTTCCCCTACCATCACTGCCTCATTGCTGCCAATCGCCACAGTCACAGCTACCACCTTTTCGCATACTTGCTTACTCGAATTTACCGCGGCCATTTTAGGTTCCAACGCGCCCGATGCTGATGACAATGTTCGATTGATCCTTTCACCGCTAGTCACCGCTGGCGATTGTTCGCGTGATTTTGGAGCAGAGGTTGTGGAGGATGCCACACTACCGGCCGCAACGAGTAAACTTTGCTGCTGCTGCTGCACAACTCGTCGCACATCTTGGGCAACTGCCGGTGACCCTGTACTCTCCTTTAGCGGTTTTCCTCCAGCTGGATCATTGACTTTCACGAGCAACGATCCGCCTTTCGTTGTGACCACCGAAGATGTGAGCAGGGAAACGGGCCCCACAGAGGTAGCAACTTTCGGTGGCTGCTGTGCGACGGGTCTCGACCTGTTGGCGCTCGCTACAGCCGTTTGTTGCTGTTGGTTTCGTTGGGTTTGTAACAATAAAGATTGCGTTTGCTGCGTTTGCGGCGGCTTAGGTGGTGGCTGTACAGTAGACGACTGCGTTTGATTCGCAGGTTGCTGGGGTCGCTGCTGTTGTAAAAGCAACGATTGTTTTGATACATTCTGTTGCAGCAGTGTCTTCGGTATCAATTGCTGTGGCTGAGACTGTTCCTGTACCATCGAACTTGGGGCCGTTTGTTTCAGTGTCTTCTGCTGGAAACTATCAGCACTTTCGCGGTTTTGAAGTAACGGTTGGGTCTTGTTTAACTGCTGTTGTTGTTGTTGTTGTTGCTGAAGCATAGTTTTGGCCATCGTTTGAGACACTGCGGGCTGCGGTGATTGGATGGTTACGATTTGCTTCTGCTTTAACTGCTGGTTAACCGTTTGTTGCTTTTGGAGTTGCAGCTGTTGTTGAGCTTGCGAGGGCAGGGCGAGTTTTTGAGGTTGTTGTTTCTGCTGTTGCGGTATAGGCTGTTGGGTCAGCTGTTGCTGCTGTTTAGATATAGGGGAAGAAGCTTGCTGCTGCTGCTGCTGATGTTGCTGCTGAATCGTGGACTTTTGCTGAACAGTTTGCTGCTGTTGCGATTGCTGTTTTTGGGACTGCTGTTGTTGCTGCTGCAGCAGCAGCTGCTGCTGCTGCTGCTTGACGAGTGTATTCCTCAATGCCGCAACACTGATCGGAGTGGATAGCTGGGTTGTAGTGCCAATAGTGCCGCTACTCGACGTTTGCAAAAACAATTTCCCCTGCATTTGCGGTTGTATTAGACGGATCTTGGTTGGTGGAACGGTAGGAAGACTCGGCACTACTGTCACACCGGCAACCTGCCGATTACCAGCTACCGTCCCGGTCGTTGCTATCCTTGCCGTACTGTTTGCAATGGAAATAGTGGGGCTTACCCCATTGCTACCAGCATTGGTACTATTCACTACCAGCTTTCTTCCTCCATCCCCGGTGGCAGCCACCTGAATAAAGCTTCCCTGCGGAATTGTACCTCCAGTAACGGTTCCCTTCGCAAGTTGTTGTGGAGGAATTTTAATAAACTTCAAAAAAGATCCACCTCCAGTAGAGATTACCGGTTGCAGCTGCTGTCCCGCCGCAACCTGCCCAGGTTGCTGCAGGCGAGAGATTATTTTCGTCCCACCGGCAACGACGGTCGTGATCATTGGTGCCTTTTGCTGGGGCATTACCTTCTTGATCAATTTGCCCACTGTCACCGTTGAGTGGGACTGTGCCGGTACGGTCGTAGTCACCGCCATCGGTTGCCTTACTTGAACCGGTTTCGTAAGTACCGGTACCGTGCCGGCGACTGTTAACGGGGCTGCCCGTACCATCGTCGTGCCGGTGGGTGAAGCGGTCGCAACAATGCCATTGTAGCGAACCTTCAGTGTGGCTGGGGATGAAGCAGATGGGGCTGCTGCTGGGGTGGTGGCGGTTACTAGTTTGTCCTTGGCAGCAGTGCTGGCTGTGGTGGTCGCAAGGAGCGGACTTGCACCGGAGGGTGCAATATGTACGGTGGTCGAGGTGGTTGTTGCATTATTGCTGCTGCTACTACTACTACTAACTGCGCTCGAATGGTTTGCGTACGCTATCGAGTTCGCTTGCAATGGTGCCGATTCCGTAAAAGCGTACGGATCCTCCTGTGCTCGTGTCGTTGACTGACATGACATGACCCTTGCGGCTTTAACGTACAAAAACCCGCGCACACGATTCCCGGTCAAGTAGCTGGTTTCGTTGTTCGGATTGGATCAGCGTCTGTTATCTGCAAATTGAGAAAACAATAAACAAATGTTTAAGTGGCTATAATGGCGCTGTAAAATGTACTATTGCAAAAAGGTTTTTATAAGAGATGAAAAGCTCACGTCAAGAAGGCGTACACAGCTAATTGGAAGTACTGCAATGCGCTAGTGCGGATAGTTGATAAGTAATAGCAATATTCTTCACCACTTGCTTGTTTGGTTCTCTCAGTACGTGTTCTTCCAAACTATCGTTTCACAATGAGGCGAGCTAACGAAGCGAATGCGATCTACAAACTTCTCCCGGGGACAGATGTTCGCAATTAAAAACGAGCAACTAATTTGCCTTTCCAGCTCAAGAGCTACACACTTCAGCACGACCAACATTGAGCAATGCGCGCTACCCAACGAAGTACTGCGAAATCAGCACTATTATTGTGGCTGCTGCTGGATCACAGTCACCCTGATGCTTGCGAAGGCCCGTTTTTTGCTGTTGTTGCTCTTCCCGTTCGACTGTTGTTTTTAGTGCTGTTGTTGTTGATCTCTTGCGTGATTACTTCACCACTCAAGCAGTTCGCCCCAGCTTTTCCTTTCCACTCACTGCGCGAATGGGTAGAGGGGCACACAGGGCGAAAATAATTGGCAATGCACAAGCTAAAGGGCCAACGATTGCAACCTAAGCTCACTCCATTATGACCCTCTATGGTTAGA
This sequence comes from Anopheles epiroticus, assembly GCA_000349105.1. Lineage (NCBI taxonomy): Eukaryota > Metazoa > Arthropoda > Insecta > Diptera > Culicidae > Anopheles > Anopheles epiroticus. Next base: position 275,482 of record KB670281.1, on the reverse strand, counting down.
GACTTTCCGAACGAAGCGCTGTTCTACCAAATCTTTTACTTTTGCTGCTGCTGCTCCTTTGATGGAAGATTTTTCTTCCGCTGTCAAAAAACGGCAACTGACAGATTGCCCGTTTATTTTGTTTGCAGGCTTGTCAGAGCTCTGCGCCGGCACCCCTCAGCCTTCGCAACCAGCAAAACTGACATACGCTCTCGCTCTTGCGCATCTATAAATCTACAGCCGAGAATGAGACAGCATTGCTGTTTTCCTGGCTTGCTTGAATGAGATTGTTTATTATTGGACTTTTTTTAGCAATTCCACTTGCTGATTAAATGTTGGATATTTTCACTTTTTTTTTCAATCGCTGCAGCTACCATGCAAATATTGATTTTGGAATAATTAAATTGTTTAGAAAAAAATCACAAACAACTCATGCATACATTCTGTCATTGGTAAAGGTCGTGCGAATCCAAACACTTCACTTCTTTACCATGCTTTTCCCGCACGTAATACTTTCTTCTACGCATCGATGACTATTTTTCCCACGCATTACGTTCCCAAGGTCCACCCAGACACCACCCACATAAGCGAAGTAAAAGTCAACGAACTTTCCGAAGGCGAAAGAAGCAGCCCCAGCGGCAGCCCTAGAACCACAACCATACGATTCGCAACAAAGTAGAACAACCAAATGAGCGCACACCGGAACGTGCTTCACACAGTTCGACGACGGTTAACTCATGAATCATAAAAAATGTTGCAAAATTCCGCGGTGGTTCATGTCACGGACCGGACGATTCGCGTACAAACCGCATCACAAACAATCATACACGTTCTTACTACCGCAAACGCTTACCCACTCACACAAATACACATACGCACACTGTCAAACGAAAGTGCCGCATCTTCCGCTTGCGGATTTCGCCGACGAAAAGGGGACTGAATTCCTGTCTTTCAGCGGCATGCCATGGGATAAAACTTACCAGACACTTTGCATGCAATAGCAGCGGTACTTTTCAACTAGATAGCACTCAATTTTATCACTTTCGTAAGCGTAATGCGCTGTACCAAAGCCAACACGACTTGCGCCCTTCGGTTGTGTTTTGTCGGAAAAATACCGCGTTTTGACGTTTCCGCGCGCACGTCACATTGACAGCAATTTACACCCAAAAGGGTTGGGTAGAAAGCTACCGCGGGAAAGCGTGTTTTCTTTTTTCAAACATATTTCAACACACGTGCGTTCGTATTTTTAGTGTAAAAATGCCACCCACTCATCGTAGTCGATTATATCGATTTATTCATCGCCTTTCAAAATTCTTTTAATAAAATTAAAAACAATACAACACTGGAATACAAGGTTGCCGGGAGCAGGAAGGATTCGATCGAATATTGTTAACGACGGCAAGTTTGTGGCCAACATTGCGTGTCCCGCTGCGCCCTCATTTGCCGTCCCAACTTTGCACTTTTCCATTTTCATATGCAAGATTGATGCGTAGCTTTGGCACATACTTTCCTGCCTTAATTAGTTGCATATTTTCGTCCTCAAAAAACTGAAACAAGTAAACGGTAAACGGTAAAGTTAAATTCACTATCGCCTCTTTTGCTACAGAACACGGTGAAAGTCAACCTACCAAACACTGGGAAATAAATTTCAGGTATTTCCTTTCCATCTGTTGATTGACCTCTTTCAACACTGATATGCTGTAAGGAAGATAGATGCCAAACATTATAGTGCCATTGTACAACACCTTTAGCGGCACTGTGGTGCATGTGTACTCACTTATCGTCAATACATAAGCGCTGCAGAATATATTGGCAAATTTTGGTATTACAATCCACGTCAAAAAGCGGGATTCCAAAGTTTATGTCCAGTATGGTCCAGTCCTAAAATGGTAACAGTAAAAACAAAACCACAAATCGTTAGTATGTTGTTTGCATCATCCACCGCAAATCACACAAACCTCCGCTGCATTTTGAAGTGAATTTTTCCTGGAGATTTCTGTAAAAGTGAATTAAAACATAAATATATGTTTTACCAACAAAAACCATTTCCATTCCTACCTGTATCTGAGTCTGATTCAGCAGTTTGCAGTTCTGCAAGCTTATCGCTTACTTCCTCTACAACTCCATTCGCTTCCTCGCCGGTGGACGAACGATCCGCATAGCTATCGCCATCCTCGGACTTTGCGATGACGGACGATGATACTGTTGCCGGTTTGTCTACCACCACATCTTCTTTCTTGGCTGCAATCTTTTGTTTCTTATCACTCATTCGCTTAAGTACCACCGACGGATTGTAATTGTCGCAGCCTGCAATTGAGCCCGTGTTAGTACTGTGGTATAACGGTATGTCGCAGCGTCTTCTTACCTAGATCGGGCACGCCTGTGTTGATGAATGTAACATAACCGAACGTTTTTTCCATATTAACGACTTGCGACAGTCCGTTCCAAGCGGCATGCTGTCCCCAACGATTATCTTCGTCTACAAAACGAACCAAAAACCAATTAAACCGTTGTTTTACCTACTTGTACTATCCTTACCCATCCTCTTACCGTTTATATCGAATGGAAATGGTTCGTAGTGAACCTTTGCCGGTTCGTTGATGCCATATCCCTGAATGAGCAAACACTCGTTCTTGAGATGTTCGTTTAGCGTATAGAACTTTTCCGAATTTAGCACGTAGGAATCGGTATTGACAATGGTGATCAGAAGCTTCCCATAGCCGAGAAACATTCGAGGCAAGCATTTCAACACGGTACCTACAGTGAGAAAATTGAATTAGTACAATGTTCTTATCTACAATCACCTCTCGCCCTTAGGACACTTACCCTTCTTCAAAAACAACGAAGGTGGACCGTATCCGCCCATATGGTAGTAAAACAGCTTCGACCAAATGTGCGAATCGGCCGAGCTCTGGTAAAACTGTCCAAAAAATGGAATGGTAAACTGACTAGACAGCGCACCGGACAGTGGGGCCGCCGAGATAAGGTACTTGTACTTTCGCTCCAGCAGCCGGTTTCGCGTCTGCACCTCCAACCCCTCGATGCTCTCCAACCGCAGCAGATCCAGCTCGATCTTGAGCGAACTTTTCAGCGCAACGATCGTGGATCGTAGCAGCACGGCGTGGTTAAAGTAACGACTGACCTCGCCCTCCGATTCAGCGTCAAGCATCGACACCTTTTCCAGCTCCTCGAGCAAATCGGCCATACCTTCATCACACAGCTTGCCAACCTCGAACAGTGTGATGGCGTGCGTTTTTAGACCGGGCGATAGATTTCCCATCATCAGAAAGGCGGTTAGCGTAGAGTCGAAGAGAAAGCCAACGCGCTTTGCCGAACGAAAGCCACCGCCCGATTCGGGTGAAGTTTTTTCCTTCGAAAACGGTGCAACGGAATCGGTCGGTGTGACGGGAACGGTTGGGGATGTCGGACTGGACGGATCGGAAGACGGTGGAAAGAAGGGCACGGATGGAGTGCTACCGTCCGGCGAGGGTTTCACTTCCAGCGGCACTTCGGACAATAGCAGTGCGTGATAGTTGTATGCGGCCGAATCTTCACCACCGTCCGCTTGCTGCTGCTGGAGCCAACTCTCGTCCAGCTTGAACTCGGTAAAGGCATTCTTGATCTTGGCAAAGCCGAGCCGGCAAAACAGTGATGTCGCTTGCTTTACTGTGTCCATGTGAACTTGCAAAATTTGTGAAAGCTGTAAGAAACGAATCATCATAATTATCGCCAACGCCCTCATAAACGGTTAGTTTCTTAACTCGAAATGTACCTCCGATATGGTGCACTGCTCGTCCGTTGTTACAAACACGTTGTACAGCAGGTTTTCGAAATAATCACCCGCAACGCGATTCATCACAAAGTTTCGTAAAGGTGGAATGTTGATTCGATCGTCACTGCTTATCGGCACATCCAGGTAGATCAGTCCCTTGCGGTACAGTTTCTGAACCGTTTCCAGGTTGAGCGTACCGGCAGTCTGCGGGCCACAGTCAATCAGCTGATCGATCGTGTTGATCTCCTCTAGACTAAGGTTCTAAAAGAAAAGTGGGAAACAAGAAAAACAACAGGTTGTTTATTGGAAGAAAAATTAAGCACTTTCAGTGTCCCTAACGTTCACCCATTACCTCAACGTCCTTTTCCAGTATGTGCCCAATCTCGACAATCCACCACGGATGCATCGTGACAGTGCGGGGGAATTTTGGCAAAAAGTGGTACGGATTCTTTTTGAAAAATGAACGTGGCGAGCTGGACTTTAGGTCACTCGAGATGGACAGATACTCGTTACGGCCGATGCCCAACACACGCAAACAGTCGGCAGCGGTAAAGTTGGGCAGTGCATCGTAATTTTTGTCGTGTGTCAGCAGGAATGCAATCATGTCTGGAAGGTGTTAGCAAAAAGAGTAAGCGGTAATGTATGAAAACCCGAACAATCTAAGGGGGAAGCATCCGTTGCATGCAGCGCTGGTTGCACGTGAAGTACCTGTATAATAGTTGAACGGTGTTACGCGCAATCCCTTCGTGATAACGTCCGCCAGATGATAAGGAAATATGTGGAGCGCCCGTATGTTCACCTCCACCAAGCGCTCGTAGTATTTCTTCTCATTCTTCGTCACACTGTAAACTGTAGGATTGATAAAAGCATTCCCAATGGTTCAAATCTTTCGTCACGATGCATTTCTTTCGCCTTTCCATTAAATTCTTACCAATATTGCCACGAAAACGAAGCTGGTTGAGCAAACTGTAGTCCACAATCTGTTTCCGATAGTCGGCCTCATCGTTGTTCAGTGCCTACCGATTGAACCCAAAAAGTGCCTCCGCATTACAACACATCACACTTATCGCACAACATATGGGGTGGGGTGGGGTGGTTCCACTATTTACCTTTCGCACGTCCGAGCTTAGGTCCTTCCAGGCAATATTGCGTCGAATGCATTCCTCCACCTTGTTGGACACAACGCCAGAACCCATCCTTTCACTGCTCCGTCCCGAATTTGCCACGGATGGCAAACGGTGGTGCACCGAAAAAGCGTATGGAATGTGGCAGAATTTTTGGGGCACGACGGTAAAACCTCCGACGGACACCCTCCAGAAGATGCGTTGTGTTGTTTTGATGAAGGAAAAGTTTACTGTGTGACGTGTAGATGCGCTTTCTATCGTGACAGCTAGAGCCGCATCCGCAGCAAGACGTTGGAGATAGAGTCCGTATCATACTCAGATAAAGGGAGTAATGCTTTCCTTTTGCAATTAGTGAATGTGTTAAAGCCGCTACGAAATTGTAGCTTTGCGGCACTGAATATTCAACAAACAATCAAGGCAATAGGAATCCGAAATTTGAATTTCGTCTTTGCATGAACCGAAACCACTGTGCGACACTTCCAGCTGTCAAAAGCTCCAGCAAAAGCTTTCCAGCAGCTGATGCGCGTGCAAGCGAAGGGGCGAAATAAAAAGTTCCCTGTTTTTGTAGCAAAAGTGCGTAATTATAAGAAAAAGAAGCACGTGGAAACTCAAATTTTCTATTTTTAGTTTAATATTTTCATCCATTTACAGCTGTCCTTTGCTTGAAATGCCCACCATTCATAGTAACTGCCAAAATAAAAAAAACTATTTTAATATGCATGAACCGGTCATCTTAATGTGCCTGTTCATTCGCACGTAGCACAAAAAAAAGACGAAACAACAACGAGCACACGGCCACAATAGCGACGCGGGTAAGGGCGTCTACGTGACGCAGGGGAGTGCGTCCAAAAACGCGAACGAAGGGACAAACCTGAAGCATAACTGCGCCACCACGCATTCATCCCCACCTAGAAGCCCTCTCGGCCGCCGGGGTGGGAAAAGGTCGTCCCAGTCGTTAAAGCGAGAAATCAACCGAACATCCCAGCCCCGGAACCGCGAAGAAACCGCGGCTGCTGAGACGCGTGCGACAAGTGCAGTCCGCCGTAAAAGCGGGATAGAGCGAGAGCGCAGCAGTTATTAGTGGTGTTTTGTTTTGATCCATACGCACGGTCTGCTGCTGCGTGCTCGCAATGCTTCGATGAAAAGCACACACACACACACACACACACATAGTAACAGCGGAACGCATATAGAAAAAAAAACACAAGTTGATGATTGCAATCGCGCCCAAAAACGATGGCACTTTCTTTCGTAACACAGTTTCCACCACGGAAAAGAATACAAAAAAAAAACATCACACAAACATGAAACAGATCGCTTTTTGACCGTGGCGCTTTGGGACCAGCCCAATCTCTCTTTCTCTCTCTAGCTCTCTTTCTATACCCGCTTGCAGCCCCGCGGGTTACCTTAAGCATGTTTCAAGCGGCCATTGACTTTTAGATTGACCCACGTACTATTTGCAATTGGGCGGGTGGGGTGGTGTTTTAGTGTGTCACCTTTTTTTCTGTTTTTTACACCCTCTCCCTTGTCGTTTGCTTTCTTCCGCCTCCTCCGCACCATGCTTGGTGCGCTGTGCGCTACTGCATCGCCGGTACGTAGTGAAATGGATCGTTGCGATGCGCACTGTGGCCACTTACCGGGAGCAAATCTCCAAAAATCCTTTTCTCAACAAGTTTTAAATGTTATCACATACTCATGGATCAGAATTCGATTTTTTTCGTTTTTAAATCTAATGCCAGTTAATGTTATTGTCAATGAAATATAATTTTGTTTTGTTATTTTCATCATATTCTTTGCCGAAAGCAATATTTCCAAGAGCAAGAAATCGACAACTGTTCTTCATACTAGAAACGATAACTTTGAAATTGTGTTAGTATATCAGTAGATAGAGCTAGTTTACAGCAGCCCATAAAGATAGCCCTACTTGCAGTTTTTATCCCGGCAAATGCTCCAAGATGCGCATTGTGCAATGGAACGAAAACAAAAAAAAAACAAAGACATCCCACCCCCCCATGGATACACGAAATTCGAAACTCCACACGAGCCATTCACGGTGGTTTTGGTGTCTTTTTTTACCTATTTTGCCGCACGATCGTAACAATCGGTGTGTGAGTGCACCGAGGTGCACTTCTGAACGCGCAACGCGGTGTGGCGTTATCACGTGCCGCGCTCTGGTGGAGCTTTTCGTCTCTCTGGCTGTTCGTTACATTTACACCCATGTTCTTCACCTGCTGCTGCTGCGTTTGGAGCGGTAAGAGGAAGTCGATGGTGTAGACGTGTCATGTTGATCTCATCAGTTAGATGGTGATGAGCATCGGTACATGATTTATCAGTGCAGGGGAAATATGCCTTTTTCTACAAGACATTCCTTCCCGAAATGCTCCCGGTTCACGGTTTTGACACGAAAGATTCTTCTTCGGGGATGGGGTCATTGCGAAGGTTTATAGCCACCCGGGCTTAAAGTCATAAAATGTCAGCAACTTTATGTGGGATAGAATGCTTCGCCAGATTGACCAGATGCAAGCTTCGCCACTTGCCGATCGCGAAAGTTACGAATCGTGCTCCGCACCGCTGCGCTAATTTTAGACTCAAGGATTGCGCTCTCATGGGATGCGCTAACCACGTTGCAAACCACGCCAATTCTCCATGCCTTCACCGGCGAGTGACCCAGGGCAAGTTTCACCCAGCGGTGCTATGATGGTGCATGCTTGTGCAGGGACATCACCGCAATGCCTCGCAACACCAATTCGCCTCGAGCGAAGCTAATAAGCTCTTTGAACTTGGCTGAGCATTAAAAACCGAAATTTGATGACCGTTCTAGGCACCAGGCTGCACCTCGCACACCGAGCTGGGAACGATTTTGCATATAAAATATGCCCCGTTTTACTACCGTTCCGAGCGGGAAACCATCTTCACAACCCTTGCCTTTTGTACGTTCTACGATCGGGCGAGGTTCTACGTTCTACGATCGGGTAGATCCACCCGTACAAGAATTGTGTTCCGCAAATGGCAAGGTTTTACCACCTTTAAATATCATCCAGTACTGGTATCGGTGCCTGGCTGTGTATGCAATCTGCACTGGGAGATTATTGCAATGCAACTGCCCCACACGGAACTAATTGGTTCAATTTTGTGACCATAAGCTTACGTTCGGATGGGATGAGATTGGACTGCGCGGCTCTTTTATTGCACTGCTACAAGTCGAAGACCGATACGATCGACTCATTTCAAGAGGAACAACGGAAAATGGTATCCTATAAGGCAGAAAAAGTAAAAGGTGTTTCAAACGCTTTCGATGCACCTTTCACCAAAGTTGCATTTAATGCCTTTTTTTTGTAACATTTTCTGGAGAATAGCCTATTTATTGTGTCATATCCAATACATTAGAAAACGAAAAACTTGAATGATCTGCGTATCGGCATAAATGATATTATGAGCACCTGGCACTTGGCAGAATTGCCCTTAAGCTTGTATAGCTGCATATGTGGGAGAGTTAACTTTTCGCTGTAATTTTGTTGTTTATTAAATTAATTAACCTTAACCAAGTGCATTGGTGTTGTATGCTATCAACTTTAGGGCATTTTCAGATTACACATTCTGGAGTTTCGAGGACTTTCTAATTCTACTAAAGATTCTTCTTGCAAAGCGTTTTTTAAATACATAATTCTCAGGACATGGTGACTGTAAATGAATTATTTCAGAATAGCTTGCTAAACGATCTAATAGAAGAAAAAAAAAACATATAACTTTATATTATTAATTTTCCTGGTGAAATCAATATCAATTGTTGTTTAACACAAAAGGAACCGATCAGCAATGAATGTGCCATTGTACTTTTATCCGCACTGGATTTGAACTCAAAACAGGCATAGTGTCAAACCGTGCTTTTGAATGTTGACCAGAACCTTATTTATTGCTTTCAAAGACTCCAAATGTTTCGTAGATATTGCTCTAAACTGTTTTAAACCATTTTTTTTTATTCTGTAGTGACGGCCTGGCCGTATTGTGTGACTAAGTGTACCCGTCCATATCAAGATTGTAAATCCTGCGTATGGGGAGTTGTGACTAAGTGTACCCATAGCAGAATAGTCAATCCTGCGTATGGGGGGCGGTAGTGGTCCGAATAAGATTCGAACCGGTGACGGGCCTTTTGACAGCCCTACGCCGTTACCACTGGACCACCGAGCCGGCCCTGTTTTAAACCATTAGTGGTCACGTCATTACACTCAAATTAAACTGTTTAGCGTAATGTAACAGGTACAACTTCATAATCTAAAGAGGTTTTGAAATTTGAACGTAGACTGCAAAATGCAGAAAACTTGAAGCAAAAGGTTTGACGTAATAAATCATTAAATCAATACAAATGCCATCAAAACTCAACGAAGATATTACAGCCGATGGAAAACTTTATATTTGTCTGAAGAATGATGTGGGTCAGTACTTAATACAGCACTAAACACAGTGATAGTGAAGCCGATAATGCATATGTAGAATTAAGTTTTATTGAATAAAACCGAAGAGGTTGCTTTTCAAATAGTTTCCATTTTTTGATGACAAATGTAACTAGAATATGAAATTTCATACGTCAGGTATCTCATAGCATAAATTAACTTTAAAAAAAAATCTAAAAAATAATAATATGTTTCACTCTATTCCTCTCCATACACCCACTTTTGCAGAAACCTAGGTAAAACATCAAGTTTAATGCAAATTCTGACAAGGCTTTTTATAAGATTTTAATACTTTTTTTACTTATTTGAGAGATAAGCCATTAAATTATGAACAGTAAAAAAACCCTCTGCACCTTGCTTACTTCTTTATGATTTAACACTTCGGTATACTACAATTTAATAAATTTTACGATGTTTTTTTATTCGGTAGTAACGGCCAGGCCGAATTGCTTTAAATTTCACGATTTAAAGTATTAATAATTAAGTATTTAAAGTTTTTTTTTCGGTTTCGGAATTTGTTGCAGCATGCCAAGACCCCGAAGCGGTTGTAGTGCCCGATAAGTAAGTAAAGTAAAGTATTAATAACCCATTCGAACAAAGTTTAGCTATTACATTCTAGTCGTACTTGTACGATATGGCTTTCAAAATAAGTTCAAATGGCACTAGAAATGTCCAGTAAAACCCGGTAAAGAGTATTAAAAGTACTGTTGTAATTATAAACTAGCAGTTACTTCCTTTGCCATTGATTGCATGTGAATCAACAAACTAAATAAATCAACTATCCACCTACATTCTCTCGAAAGTTTTTTATACAACAAGTCACACAAAACCACCAGGACGCGGCAACTATTAATAGTCGCCGGTGGACACGCCTAAAACAGCAACAGCAAACCAAACACCACGCAGCTTTACTACTTTAGCGTGTTACTACTACTTCACCTTCTTGGCTTGCTGCGTGATACGTTTAATGAACTGAATTAATTCTTCTCTTCTTTACCCGCGGCTTCCCTACCCACCACCACCACCACCACTGCCGCACCCTTTTTCTGTGAAATTTATCACCTCCGCGCTAGCGAGAGTAAAGTTTACCGTTTTCGCGTTGTTTTTGCTATCGCGATGATTTTTCACCTTTTCCAATCCACTCTGCGCTGCTGACACTCTTTCTTCTTTCTCGCTCTCCCGCACACAAAGAGCGGCCGTTGTTTATCTTTCTATACAGGGCCCTTTTCAGACTTCGCGGTCGCCTCTCCTTTCACACACTACTCCCTTACCCTTTCTCTATCTCACTCTTCCACTGGGAAACTTCCTTCGCTCAGGCAACGGACGACCAGCCTGACTCCCTGTGCCTCCTTTGATCCGAACAGCACCGCCACACACATACACACACACACTTTCGATGGGAAGGTAATTAATCATGCGAAAAGTTTTGCCCTACCAGCTCACCCCCCCGGGGTGCTGGCTTTAGCGCCTGAATGTTTGCTGTGTAGGCTTTTCCGGTGCTCCTGCGGCCACACGAACAGGTCCTTCGCGCTTGGGAGAAAAACAAAACATCGGCCAGGGGAATGATTTTCCTGCCCTTGAAAACCGCCACACGGCCTTTCCTCAAAACTCACACTTGATTCCGTTTTAAAAGAAAAACACACAGAGAAAAGGGGAAGGATGAAAAGCGGCGAATGATGATGGGTTGACGGGAACTGTAGTAGTTGCATGCACACGTGTGAGTATAGCGCGGTACACCCCTCCCACTGACCCAATTCTTTCTTTGCGTGCATTTCCACAGCGGCGGCAGAAAATCAAATCCCCGGCCGAGGGGCTTTTCCTTCCTTTTCGCTTTTAAAATTCTTCTCCCAGCTTGTTTCCACACACCTTTTCTGCCTGTTTTTGTTTTCTCTCTTTCTCTCTTTCTCACTCTCTAGCTTCTTATTATAGTTTGTAGCGCGGTTCAATCTTGGCCCACGTCCACCACACATTTCATCATTTGTCCGCGGCAATTTCCAGCGGCGCACTTTGCGTGGTGCTGCTTTTCCTCCTCTTCTTCTCCGGCGGTGAACCGTGAAGAGTTTTCCTTTTCCTTTTCAGCTTTCGGGGGCCATTACGTTTGACCAGGTTTTCATCCACCCTCCCTCCCCTCCCCCCCCCCCCCCCCCCCCCCCCCCCTCCCCTACCTGCCGTGTGGCTCGGGAAAAGTCACAGCGACACAACAACACAGCGTCCGGTTGGGCGGTGATGGGTGACTGTGTACCCGGCAACAGTTTGGAGTTATTTTAAACTTTTAATGCGGGTGGTAGAAATGGCAAAGCCACCACGCCTCGGGATCGGGGTACTATCGGTAAAGTGCTGTGAGTGGAACACCTCTGCCCGAAATTATGACCAAGCCAGGGAAGTGTTTGTGTTGCTAAACATTCGAGGTGACTCTCAAAGCGGTCGCAGTGTTAAAGAGTGTTAAAATAAATTCCTTTTCCATGGGGCAACCCTATTTTCCCTCGCATGCCAACCTGGCAGGGAAATTGAACTCACTGCATCAGACTGACCAAACTAAACCAAACCGAAAGACGGCGAGTGACCGATAATCGAACGAAGAAAAAAAACAGATGGTGACCATAGGCGAGACTCATTACACAGCAAACACGCCACCGCTTGGCCACCTTGGTTTCGGTGCACTTTATTGTGCCATCGAGCACGGTTGCCCGATTGCGTGTTTGACTGGCGCTGCGAAGTGGAAGGAAGAGACAGCAGCAAAACGTGCGGGGAAAAACGTGAAAAGCGCAATACCTCGCCTCTGCTGGCTGCGAGAGCTGCCCGTGGACAGAACGACATCGACCGTGTTCTTACCACACGTGGTCCATGCTTGCCCGCTTCCTACACGATTTTTGTCAATAGTAAAACTGAAAATAACATGAAAACTCTCACGTTCGTTTGCTGCGTTTTACGAGGTGCCAAAGTTGTACTTGAAATGGGATACTCCGGCGGAAGACCCCGAAACGGAATTTTACCGTCTGAACGGTGGAAAACGGTTTGGATGCGTTTTGATGGCTCTGCAGTACTTTCGTATAAAGTGAAACGTAGCTAAAATTAATTTTAAACTAGTACCAAGCGAATCAAGCGCTATTACAGCACTGAAATAGAATCCTTACGTGCATACCGACAACTTTTACATTTACTAACGATAAACCCTTCCAAATGTTTGCATATGATGACGACCAGTGGCGGATCATGATTCAGAAATGGCCCCAAGCGGTAGTATTGCACGATATGGTGCTTATCAATTCGATTCAATGAAAACAGTTATTGTGCAAAACATTATTCAAAATACTAGTTGTTTACATAATCTGCTGATAAAGAGAAAATATTTTATCCAACACCAAAATTGTGCAATACCTCATCACCTTAAATTTACTTCTTCTAACTTTATTACAACAATTTGTTCATTTAAATTTTTTGTACCAAGTTGCTAATTTTGATTTGGGTCATCTATCTTATCGAGACCCCAAACGGCCCGTTTTAAAAACTCTCAGCAACAGACAGATTTTTTTTCTAAAATATTGTACTGTCGTCTCCATTAACCAACTCTCTACCCTGCCATGTGGATTGGTTTCTATTTTGTCACGAATCCTTGGCGAGGAAAATAAAGAATGAAAGTAGCTCAGACTTCTTATACATCCTGGTTCTTCTAAATTCTGCTAAGTGTTTGATTCCCAGTAAGGAACTCAGAAGAAGGTAGCTATTAGTGATGGGCCGCTCCGGAGCGGAGCTACTGCTCCGGAGCGAGTTCCAATGCAACAACTCCGGAGCGAGCTCCACTCCAACCGCCACGGAGCGAGCTCCACTCCAACAGCTCCGGAGCGAACTCCGCTCCAACCGCTCCGAAGCTGTACTCTCTCCGTTCGCTCCGGAGCGGTTGGAGCGTAATTCACATCACTCCGGCAAAACAACTGCATAAAAATGGGTATGTTAATGAACTAAAAAGTACAACGCACACATATTTTCATTTTTTTTTTTGCTCCGGAGATGACGGAGTGACTCGAGCGGAGCTCGCTCCGGAGCGGTTGGAGTGAAGCTCGCTCGGAAGTGGTCGGAGCGGTTGGAGTGGAGCTCGCTCCGGAGCGGTCGGAGCGGTTGGAGTGGAGCCCACTCTGGACCGGTTGGAATGGAGCCGGGTCCGGAGCTCGCTCCATACGTGTCTCACTCGATACGTGTTGGATTTTCCCATCAATAGTAGCTATTTAAACTCTGTTTTTGCTGCTAACGATCCTATGTAACACACACCATAAGCTTTCATATTCTTGTTAATACTTTACGTAAAAAATCTACACATTTGAGACTACTGTGTTGGAGAAAACACGAACATTCATGGTATGACCTGTATGAGAGAGAATATGAATCCCCATTAAGCCGATAACAAAGCGTCCAACTGCCTCAAACAAACATTTTATAAACCCAATTAGGGTTACTAAACAAAAACTCATTACACAAATCACATGTTTGTGGTCCAGAACACTCGTTAGTCTCTAACTCTATCAGAACGCCCTAGTTCTTCTGTCCCAGCGATATCATCTGTAAATAGTGCAGGACTCAATGTTCTGTAAGACAATTTTGAAACACTTTTATGAACAAAAATCTGAAGGTTGTTATTTTATATTATGGGCTTGTTCTACAGTTCAGATCAAACTCTGCTTGTAACTAATTAGTGTTGTAATTTTTCTGCTATAACAAGTTACCTTTATCTCAACGCAAGTGTTCGACCATGAGACGACACAGCCTTTGCATGCATTGGTTTAGTTCGACAATTTGCTTACAAACGCTGCTGCCTAACACCTTCCATCACCACGCCAAGCCAATGTGCAAAATCATCACATTTCGAGTGTGAACTCTCTTGCTCTCGGATTTTCAATGAATGGCCATCACCGAACGGAGCTGTTCTTTATGCAAGAGCAAAGAGTGCATCGTCCGATGCTTTATCAGTCACAAAATTGAATAGTCCGCGACCGTAGCCCCCTCCCCCCCCCCACATTATCGGCATCGATCTACCATTCACACCGTCGATCGGAATATGCTTTGTCTGCACGAATTCGTGCCCAGCAAGTTATGATCATATGAGGATCGTTACAGACGCTCGACCGGGTGGTGTAGCGCGGGTTCACCATATCACCCCTTCCAATCTGCATTCGGTTGCAGCTGCTTTGTGGTGTGGTCGTAAAGGGAGCGAAAGGTGGGTAAAGAGTAAGGGGGGGGGTTGGGTGTTATCGTCCGATAACGCAACCTTATAGCACCCTAGCAATGGACAGGGATGGAGCGGAATGGAATAAATAGGCAATCTAAGCAACGGTGTTAAATTATTTAGTAAAAAGTTCTTGAGCTTCGATTTTGCGGAACTTGTTATGCTGTTTTTTTTTTAATACAAACGAAACTTTCCGCCAGCACGACCGCTTTACGAGCTTTCTGTACCGTGCGCACCAGCGGCAAACGTTTGCGGCGGTGGCGACGGCGACTATGCAATCGAAGTCGCGCACCCTGCGTTGTTTGCAAGGTTGCCATGGTGGTGCCTACTAGATCCAGCTATCTCTATCCGCCCGTCGGGCAGTGCAGGGTAGTAGTAGTGGTAACGCAGCGATACCGCACTGGTGGTGGCGAATGGGAAGGAAGGGATTTCACTTGTCTTTAATTCAGTCATAAACAGAAGTGGCAAAAAAAAAGAAACAAAAATCCGGTCTCCACTGTCTTGATAGACTAAGGGTGATAGAGCACATCGAGGGGTAGCTGCGACGCCATAAGCGGGGCCCCGGGCTTGTCGGTTGTGTCTCGTGCCGTGGTCCCAAAAATGGTCTGGATGGAGGGTTTGCGGGAGAGCGTGAGTAGGTTGATAGGCAGTACGCGCCAAGAATCACCGATGGCGCACTGTTGGTCAGTGCTGTTGGGGTTGTTTTGCTTGCTATTTGTGCGGGGTGCGTAAGCCGTGAGGCAACATAAGATGCTATCGCGCAGCATCACCAATGTGGAAGGGTGCGAAGAAGCGAGTTACAGGAAGAGCAGGAGAGGTAGACGGAGCGGTGTAGCGATGTGTGGCGAGATGATGTACGATGGTAGGTGAGGCGAGGAAGCGGCTGAATGTGAGATGGTAGTAGTACAGTTACAGTAGCGAAGGAAAAATGTTAACATTCCAAAATTATAGTTGTGATTTTTTGTGGAAATTTTAATTAACGTAAGAATGTGTAGCAAATACTTGAAATAACTCTACTAAATACTTTCACACGGCTAAAAACAACAAAAATCTATAAATGTGTAAAAATACTGCCAAATTGAATATTAGGTTATTTGCCTCAAAAATTTCAAACTGCCAAATGGAAATTAGGTTATTTGTCTCAAAGCTTCCATCAACTATTCCCTCGTACGTCTTAAATTTTTGCAAGTACGAGTACGGGTGAATGATATAAAAACAATTTAGCCTTATAAGGATAAGTGCATAAAATTCGTTTAAACTGTGAAGTTATTGTAAGAAGGATTTCAATTTAATCAAACCATTGTAAAACTTCGTTGCATGGTCAAAAACAGCCATGTTTTTTTAATGCTTTATACGCTTTGATGATATCCTTTTAGGTAATGTTTTATGTTATTGTTATGACATAATTTTATGACGTTAGGACCTCGTTCGGTGCCTTTCATTAAAACATAGTATTTTAGAGTAAAAATAGTTCACCTACTATATTTTTTAACCCAATATTGATAAGCTATTTTATACTTTTCTGTTAACGACTGTAAAATATAGGTAAAAATGGCGAGACGCCTTTTAGGGATAGAATTTCGATACGCACTGTAGGTAGAATTACCCCGCAGCACACCACGTCCACGAGCCAACAAACGCATCGCAGTAAACCACGAACCACGAGAGGATTATACGCAACATCGGAACGGAGAGAAGCGAGAAGCGGACGCGATCCAACAACGGCATAAAAAAGCAAAAGTTTAAACACTGGTTTCAGCCCGCTTCGCTGCTCTTCCGACACCTTCTTCCAAGCATATTCTCTTGTTTGGTTCTGGTTACCAAAACCTACTTCAGGTAACAAGCACACACACACGCTCGCTTACACAAATGTTCACACAGTTTTGCCTTTGGCGTTCGTTTCTTCGCGCATTTGTTTCGCCAACTACTTATCCATCCACCGATGTTGTGAACCGCATGCTCCAATTTTGTATCCCCTCCCGCTTCTACCATGCTTTTATTTATGTTTTCGGTCTGTTTTCGCTGTACGATTGCCTATTATTCTTTCTTCTTTTCTCTTTTGCTGACATTGAGAGTTTTTCCTTTCCTTTTTGTATATCTTGCAGTTGTTTCTCCTTTTTGGTACGTTTAACGGCAGTAATGCTAAATTTGGCAATTTGCGCATGAATAGGCAATTGCATTCCAAGTAGATTGTTTGGTGAAATGAAAATTGAAGCTAATATTGGTTCTAATCGTTCTAATGGTTCTCATCTAGTCCGAATATGCTCTTGACCTTTTGCTTTTATACCTGTTTCCCTCTATCTGGTTGAAGTTGTTTATTGTTTTGATATTCTTGGTGTTTTGAATTTAAACAAGTAAACTTTGGGTTTAAGTGTTGAACAAAATTGCGCTTTATTACTTGGCTCTAGTTTAGCTTTGTGACCTATCCCTTTAGGTAGCTGAGACGGACTGTGACCTATCCCTTTAGGTAGCTGAGACGGACTGTGACCTATCGCTTTAGGTAGCTGAGACGGACTGACTGATCCTCTTCAGGACAATCGATATCGCACCGAATTTCGCCTATTCTTAACTGCGTAAAACCCTTCACGCCTTACCCTTTCCTTTGCTCCTAATTCGCTATTTCTCCGTATTCCTTTTTGTCTCCTACTTCCTGTTTACGCATTGCTTACCCGCAAATGCGCACGCATCTTTATTTTGCACTCTCCTTTTCGCATTTTGCTTTCGCGCATATTCGCGTTCTCCCTTTGCCTCTGTCCTTCTCGGAACGAACAACAATGCTTGCTGCAAGCAATTTCTTTACCCTATATTTTTGCTTTAACACTTGGTATTGTATTTTTTTGAGTTTGCTTAACAGTGTCGAAAGTTTAACAAACCCCATAACTGCACAGACGTTTTGTAATCCATTTTTTAATTTGAACAGCAAAGCCGGCCTCCTGCCACTGATAGTTGGCTAGACAAAGAAGCCAACGGATGAATGAAAAGAGCGAAAAACAAACCTCACCAGGCACCGTCCGTTGTTTATCGTTCCAATGCGTATTGCGCCCCTGGCTGTTTCGCCGCTATGTATGCACGGTACGTGGCCGCGTAGCCATTTGTTTGCGTACCGAACCGAATGGTAAATGCTCTCCCGCGGGCCGATAGGATGGCATCAAGTTTAAAAGAGACACACCTCCCTAATCACCCTCATCCCGCTCGACCCCGCCTAACCTCCGCCCCACGCACGGCAAGATGTTTTATGTTTGTTTTGTTTGGCGTTTTTGCTTTACTTTTCGTGCGGGTGTGTATGTGTGTCTGTGTGTGTGTGTGCAATGGAATTTAACATTTTCGGAAGCAATTTCCATGTGTGCCGGGTGGAGTTTGCATGAACATCTTCTTCAGTTAAATTTTTTAAACAGTATGCCAATCTGACTACCGAACGTTCGAATAAACGGTATAGAAATCGCTTCACTAACTGCTGGAAACTGATGACATTTACCCAGATATGGGACATTATGCAGCTCGTTTCAGCTGTTTATTAAAGATCCATCTGCAGCTTTAAATCTGGAAGAAACAAAACCGGGATAAAAATGATGATGCGCAAAAAACTATCGCGCGAAACGATCCGACTACCAGCACGGCTGAGGGTAGCTAAGGAAACAAAAAGGCTGCCTTTTGGCGGAGCCGCTCGATTGCTCAACAACGAAAATGACATCCCGATTGGCACAACAAAGCAACCATTGGTTGGGTCGCTGGTAAGTTTGCTATTGTTTCGCTTTCCGTCTGTTTCCACTGTGACAAATTTCTATTTCTTCCAAAGGGTTTACGGAGGAGGACGGGATCGGTGGGGGGCGAAGTGGGTCTGCCCAAAACGTCACGGCACGTCACGGAGCAAGGGAGATATATTACCCTCCCCCCCCCCCCTCACGTTCACGATCCGCGACCCACAACTAGCGCGCCACCGTAAACCTGTCCCGCGGTTTGCTGTCGATGCTGGTGAAGGTGGCACGCGCGCCCGTTCGAAACTGGACGGTGGCGGTGAAGCCGCGGGGACACGCTGCATGCACACGAACCCTAACTCAGCGTTCCCGTCCACGGCCCAGTGAAATACAATCGGAAATCGTTTAGTTCGTTTGACAATTACCCTGTTTGCTGGTGCCGCCGTTCTGCTTTCCGTCCTCTGCTAGTCGTCACGGATGATTGTAGTAGGCTGGCGGACGACGTGTTTCAACGCGCCAATCGCGACCTTCAAGGACGAAAACACCGCCAAACCGTAGTGTGTAAAGGTGTGCGAGAAATAGAGAGAGAGAGAAACACAACACTTTTAAAGAAAGTGAGTATTTTTTTCATTCGTCTATGCTAAATACGAAAACAAGTAGTTTTGTGTACGGTTATGCGCACTACAATTGTTTGAAACTACTGCCAGAAAGTTATACTGTTTTGATCCATTTATCTTACAATGAGATTATAATTTCTCTCAGAAATTCTGTTCTCATAGATAAAATGTAAGGTGCATCTAAAATACATGCCTTCGTAGGATGACGTTAGGAATTTCTCATTCATTTCAGAGCTCACATACTTTTATTCTGTGGTGGAGGCTTTAAATTAAACAAATCCCACTAATATTCTTAGCAGCTATACTAATTATAACATAAAAGATTAACACGACAGACCTCCCATACTCAAGAAGTGGTTTTGAAACATGGATGCTGTCCAAACCCGTCGAATCCCTGTTAGCTGCGTTCTGGAGGGACATTCTTAAAAAAATGTTTGGCTCCTGTACGTGAGGAGCGCATAAACCAGTCCAACAGGCTTACCAAAACATTGGCGACTCATATCTTGAAGTTGTTTTAGGTAGTCCTTGTGCACAGAGGAGTGCAGAAGTAGAAGACTCAAGCTGACATGCAAAGATGCTTCCCCCATCAAGACCGGGGCAATGGAGTGGTAGACGAAGCAGCTCCTAAGCGATTTCGTTTCCTGGCCCCCTGCATATTGTTTGAACGTTTGGTAGGCTTAAGATTTTTAGTAGAAGCATTAAATAACACTTTCTATATTACCTGATAAAAGTAAAATGTCAAAAGACTCATTGAAAATAGTTTCTTAGGATTCCTGTTGGGCTAAGCATGGATTACTTCTGATTTTAATTGATACTACACCAATAGTTCATGTACATTAAGTATATTTTTAAATTGCTTCAATCTATTTATGACTATTAAAACAAGCTCCCGTCGTCTGTACCCCCCAAAATTACTTTAAATGACATGTTTTTCATATAAATGTCTCGAAGTTTTTGGTCGTCTATTCGTAGTCGGTTGTTACGTGGGGCAGGGTGACTGACCCCACGCCCACGCCCCATAGTACCTCTGGAGGGCCTCGTGACAGATGGTTTTATCGTCGTGCTGACCAAAAGATTGGGTTGAGGCCCATGTTACCACCCTGCACGACATGAACGTGTCGGAATAGGAGTTGGATGGAATCTTCAGGAGGCTTCGGATCCCGTTGCAGGATAATGTAGGAGTGACGTATGGGTTCACCTATCCAGTTTGGAGCACTTTCGAAGCCGTCCCAAATTTCATCTATCTCGGGTCAAAAATCTGCACCGACAACAGGATAGGAGTCGAGCTGCCCGCACGGATGCTGACGGCCAGCCGGTCATTCTATAGCCTGAGAAAGCATTTCACCTCACAAAACCTGTCGCAATGGACGAAGCTGGGACTATATAACACCTATATAGTTCCAGTACTCACGTATGCCTCTGAGACATGGACTCTATCAAAAACTGACGAAACCCTGTTAGCCGCGTTCAAGAGGAAGATGCTCAGGAGGTTTGTTGTCCCCATACGTGAGGAGGGACAATGGAGGAGCCGATACAACGACGAGCTGTACGAGCTGTTCAACGACCTCTCCGTTGCGCAGCGGATTAAGCTCGCCCGGCTCCGGTGGGCTGGCCATGTTATACGTATGGACCCGGACGACCCAGCCCGTAAAATTCTCTTAGGCCGTCCACATGGACAGAGGAGGCGTGTTAGGCCCAAGCTGAGGTGGGAAGATGGCGTAGAGGCCGGAATAACGGACTGGCAGACGACGGCGCGAGACCGTGAGCGGTATCGGAGTTTGTTGCAGCAGGACAAGACCGCGATAAGTAAGTAAGTTTCATATAAATATTTCGTACATTCCTCACTACACAAAGTACGTCAATCCAAATGATGTCACAAGGTAGCATTTCCCCTGTGACGTTAATTATGGGCCAAACATCTTCGCTGAATTACGCACTAGTAGTGTAAAGGTGCGGGATAAGCACCTGCATCTCCGACTAGGAAGCAATCGTGCGGTCTATGCCCCATAATGCCAACGCAGCATACACCTGTGAAGATATAGCGCATGGCGTCAATTTGCCAGCGAAGGTACACGTTTTGCACACACGATTGGAACTCGAGGTTGATGGTTTAGGGCTTGCGGGTGATGGAAAGGAAGTGCAATAAAAAACAGCGAATGCGTCGTTTAAGGACGATGGAGGGGGGTGAGAGCTCGCGAAGAAGGGCTACAAGTGGGACGTTATCGTATCATTTTCTGATTGTTTCCACGTTTGTCAGATTATTGGGTTTTTTGTTGTTGTTGTGCTTTATTTGGAAGACAACTGTTTTGAGCAGTCAGCTAAATAAATTTATCTTGTTGGGGTATTAAAAAAATGTTTCTTTGAGTGGTTTGTCTGGACCAATTGCTGAGTAGCAACTTGGTAACAACTGGATAATTACGTTACAATTCCAAGTGTCTCCAAATGGTTTTTCCAAATCGTGGTCTATTTATAAAAAAATAAACATTGAAGCGTAGAAAAATGGTCAAACTTTAAGATTGCTAATGTTCGTCAAACATTGCTTCGATTGTGTTAAGAATGTCGGAACAAATAAATTCCCGCACCGACGGTTAAGGAGGCCTCACCCACCGCCCATCGCGCAGGGGTTCCCGTCCCCGCGGCAATACCATTTACTGCCCCCCAGGCGGGATGAGCGTGACGAATCGAAACGGAAGGGTGGAAGGGAAGGTTGGAGCCAACGGTAGCACTCGTTCCATTACCAACCCTTCTAGCAGTGTCTAGCAGCAGTACGCTCACGCCTGCTGCGATCACGAGAGGGAAAAACTCACGAGAGTATCGTTCGGACGATAGGCGGGTGAGGGCGTACGATGGCGCATGGGTTGCCGTCATACACCCCCACAGCGGTAGTGAGAAAACAAAAAAAAAAAACACACACACACACACACAGTGCAAGGCATGATGAGAAGTGTGGCAAAAATAAAAATAAAATGCACTGCTAGCTGAAACACGGCAAAGGTGGGGCGGAAAAAGAAAAAAAAGACTCTACCGGGCTCTCCATGCCCTCTGTGCCTCTGCATGGGAGTTGGATTCATAAACGCGTAGGAAGCTTCATTTCTTACACACACGGTACTGTAACAACACCATCCTGGACGGTTTCCAGGAGCCTCTTTCTAGTGGATAACGCTTCCCAGAAAGTCCACCGATGTACACCAGAGTCTGGGTCCATCGATCCGTCACTTCATGGAAACTGGATGTGAAGCCAATTTTCTAAGGTCCTTTTTGAATGGGGAAGTCCAAATAATTGCTTAAATACAACAGCCAAAAAAGGACTTTTGGCACTAATAGATTCTCCATTAATCGAATCTCCATTATACGAATCTAATAAAAAAAAACTATTTTTTTTGTCCAAGGCTCAAGAGTATGATGAAAAATACAATAAAACACGTAAAAAATAAGTTGTAATACTACAGTTGTAATACGGAAACAATTGTAATACTACAAGTACAACGATTGAACATATTAAGAGCCGGAGAGGACTCATTAGAAAACATGCATTAGAAAACATAAGTAGAATATTGGATTTAGAGAAGTCAGTCTTATGACAACAGTCCGTCTTGGGGCATCTGGATGGTTTCCAAACTTTTTCGTGCGCAGCCTCAGAATAAAGGGATTCAGTTGAGGGCGGCTTACTGATTCAGTCATCTAATAAAGAGACGATTTGGTCAATTTCAAATGATTATTTGCTATGCTAACAATGTTTGATTGTGATATTTTAAATAAATTTCAAAGTAATTATGGAGTGCTTTGGCTTAGTGATGACCCGACATGGTCTACCAAGTCCAGACGTTGCTCAAATCATTCTTTAGGCTATCCTTCTATGAGTGCAACAAATCACAGTAAATCAAAGACCATTTTAGGGACTGACCAAAATTGGTTGTTGTGCCTAAGATAATATCTATTTAGACAAGACCGATTTCTGGAAGTTGTGAGTGTAGATGACATGTGTAGAGTGTAGAGAATGGCATGATGTACTTTTAATGAACTAGAGACAAGCTTTGACCAACGATGGCTACGGTCTCAGAGGAAGTAGAAATTATTTTTACAACTGGAACAGTAAAGTAAAGTTTTATAACCCTTTAACTTTTTAACACAACATATCTCTTTAGTGATCAAAGCACTACCTTTCTCTCTCCGTTGAACAAGTACTTTCAAGATGAGACAAGAGTAGTGCACTCTTGATCGGCATCTAGCGATCGTCATCATCAGCACCGGATCAAAGAGAAGGGCACGAATCATTCAACAACAGATTTTGCGCCCACTTTCGTGCCCATTCCCCTCACAGATCGTCCCTTCCACTAGCAACACACTGAGCAGTGCCGTGATGTGACGAAGGCAAGGGTGATTGCACTACCCAGGCAAGTGTATGCCGGCAACTAGTTCGTTTTTGGTTCGCCACCGATTCGATTTTATTCTACACAACCACCTTCATTTACATGTGACCGGGCAGGGTGTCAAACCGGGTGACACTTGTTCAGTTTGCCGGATTTGCCGGTAGTGAAGAGGATTAATGTCTCTGTACAATGGCAAAGGTGACGGAGGTGGCATGGTAGTGGCAGGCGGTCAGCATCATCATGTTGGGGTAGGTACATACTTAGCTGCTGGTTCAGGTGGTTCGAGGGAAGCAAATAAGCCATCGAAGCGAACCATAACCCGACCGACCGAACATCTTCCCCTTTCAAAGCGGTGTGCTCGGGTGTGTGTGTGTGTGTGTGTGTGTGTGTGTGTGTGGTTGCCGTTGTTATGGAGCCTCCCGCCGTTAGGTAGTAGCAGCGCCTGCTTTTCCTCCTCACGCGTATACTAAAGGTTCGCGCTCCGCATGCTTTATCTCGCTTGCGCGCACACACTTTCGCACTCCTTTGCTTACTCACTCTGGCGCACGCTGGTAGATTGGTAGTGCCATTCCAGCATCAAATATTTTAGAGGTACATCAGCGCGAAACGGTCGGCCGATGGGAGGGTGAACGGTAGAAGGGAAACGATAAATTGCCAAACGAGGTAATAGCGAAAGTGTTGCCTTGAAATGTGTACAAAGCAGAAAAAGAAGAGTAAAAAGAAGCAGCAGCAGCAGCAGCAGCTATTGAACAGAGGGAAAAAAAGGAAACATGCTCACAAATAGGCTAGTGAAATGGGGCCCAAGGAGGCACAGTGTGGAGAGAACGAAGAAAAAAAAAAACGATAAACAAAACGCACCACGAGAGACAATTGGAAGCAAAGCGAGCGTGAGAGATGCAGCATGAGAGCAAATGGGCGAGTGAGAGAGTGAGACAGCGCGCGCGCGCTTTTTGAGTAGGTGGGGTAGAACGAAGGATCAACAGAATCGCACGGGTAAAAAAAGTTATGCATTTTTTTTGTATGTATGTTTTTAACTTTAATATGCTCAGTTTAACGTGTGGTCTTTCGCTCGCTATCTCTTGCAATTACACACCTATTTCTTCAGCATGGTCTTTCCTTCGCCCTCCTTCAGCGCATTTCTGTATTCCATGCAAATTCGCAACCTTTCTTGTTGTTGTTCGTGCTGGTGGTGCTGCCACCATTGCTACCCGCTTTTCCCCGTCCTTTTCTACTGATTTCGGTAACCGTTCTCGGGAAGGTTATGCGCTGCCCTTCGTCCCTATCCAACTTCTGCCTGATTTACATGCCCTGTACGACACACGGCGGAATCGTGTTTATCTTAAAACGCTATTTCGAAGCGGTTCCGTTGTTTGCGTGTGTATGTTCGTGTATATGCCCTGGGTGTGAGTGTGTGCGTATGTGGCAGTGAAATTGTGTCATACCTTGCTCGGACTGATCCACCTAAAGCTCAATTTGTTTGCTTTAAGTCCGGTTACGTGAAAATGCTGCGGGAACATTTATTTTCAGTTTTTGTTATCGGAACAGTTGTTCTTGAATTAGATAAAAATGGATTGGATTTAATTGAGATAAAAATTGATTGGAAAAATGGATTGCAATCGATTTCATGTTTATTTGCTCCAGCAGTTCCAAATTTCCAAATCATCTTCTTACATACAATATTGCCAAACTATTCAAACGTAATATTTATTGTAACTTTGTATGATTTGTTTATATTTTCGTACCATTTGGATTTCTACTGTCACATTTATGAAGGTTTAACCAAGCCACATGTCTCCAGAAAAAAAAGCTTAGTGAAAATTATAATATTTATATATTCTAATAAGGATAATTGTTGCGAAAGTAAACGAATAGGTTTTTGCTATCAACATATATTTCTTTCATTTTCTCGGTATATATTTAAAAACGTTTATAAAGAACTATATTTTGTGACTTGTGCTTTGAGTATTTATGTCCAGCCAATGGGACGATCTATACCAAAGAGAGATTATTAAAAAGTTCGAGTTAAGCAAGTTTCCTTGCTTTGAAAGCTGAGCATTATCAATTATCCCTTGGTACAGTGCTTTCCATCCTCAGCATAAAATAGGTAACAATCGTTCTAAAAGCGAATGTACGATAGGCTTCCATAGATTCCGTGCTTCAAAGTTGTGGAGGGCAGCACGCAATGTACACGGTTTATTAATAGCAGGCCTGTACCCTTTGTAGCATCATCGCCGGACGAACCACCTCAATGCTGATTGCTTCAATTCGTACGCACTATTCCCCCACGCGCTTTGAAGCGGTTGCAAGAAGAGAAAAGCAAATGCTGTTAGAAAAAAAGACAGCATCAACGCAAATGGTGAAGCTGAGCAGTACCCCACACTGAAAGCAATTGTCTACGATGACGTCATAGCGCTACCGCGCACCGTGCACCGTAGTAAGAGCGAGCTAGATGATACGAAGAGGGTGAAAAGACACGATACGGCGTCGAGGTAGTGCGAGTGTCGACCGGGCAAAGCGAAACAGCAAACCGAGCAGCGCGGTGACGGACACCGAACACATGCCGAAGCATTCTGTCGCCATCAGTCAAGGAGTAAGCATCTGGACGTACCGCTCTGAGCAAAAGCACGTACCATCGGTGCGCGAAGGAATCGTACATTCTTGGTTGAATTTTTTGCTCTCCCTGTGTGTGCCCTTGCACCGAAAAGTGCGTAGTGAAGACGATCAGGGGTGTAGCCTGTGCGAACTGAGGTGTACCTTTGGTTGTAAAAATTTTCAAAATTCTACAGTGTGTGTAGTTGGAAGGTGAAAGATACAAAAAGTTGAATTGTTTATTATAAAATTTTAAACTATAGTTTCTGAAAGCGATTTTGGTGGTGATCGCTGGACATACTACACCCCTGTTGCGAGCGACAAGGAGAAAGCGACGGCACTGCGAAGCATAGCAGCGTAAGCGAGAGGGAGGCAGTCACGTATGCCGTGAGAGCGTGCGAAAGGGCCAGCTGCATACATGCGCAAACGGGACGGCACGCTTCGGAATATGGCGACGGTGGAAAAGCTACATCCAGTATATTTGAGTGCAAAGCTGTATGTTTTTAGTGTACGTTTTTAGTGGCCAAATCTTTGGAGCATTTTATTGGTAAAGTGGAGCACAAATTATACGAACCTTCGTGTCTGATTAAGCAATACCGAAAAATGTCGGTTGAAAACAGTATGGAAACGTCGGAAAGCATGTCGTTTACGCAGCAGTGCGGTGAAGTCGATCCGCTCCCTAGCCCGACCGCACTGCTAACTGGAAACGGCGAAACAAATGTGGTCGACTCGTCCACGGGCGCAGCAGCAGCAGCGGCGGCAACCGTCGTCGCTGCAGTACCGTCAGCTGCCACCACGAACGATGGTGGCGCTAGTGCGCTCGGTGGTGAAGATGGTGGACGACCGTTGAAGGACGGCTCGCGCCAGGATTCAAATGAATATTTGCCGGAAAATAAGCGTGGTGGTGACGGAAAGGGACAAACGTTTGTGGGTAACAATCAGGGCAACAGTGCGGCCACCATGAGCAATCGGACTGTGGTGGAAGGGCGCTGTCGGCGCAAAAACCGTCGCCGTAAGTCGAACCGCGGCAAATCCAGTTCGAATCGCCCGTACAGCAAAACCCAGTGGAAGTTTCAGTGCCCAACGGGTGGACAGCCGGGTGGAGGAGGAAGGGGACCCGGGGGACAGAGCGGCGGTGGCGCGGAGAACAATTGTAACAAGCGGCGCCATCTGTACGCGGTGGCGGCCTCGCGCCGTATCACCCCGTTCCTGAAGTCCGATCAGCCACCGCTAGTGCCATACAACACCAACCGCTTTCTGATGGAGGACCACATGCCGCAAGTGCTCACGCCGTCAGGTAGAACACGCGATTCAAGTTTTTCGATAGATTCAGAAGAAAATTATTTTTACTCACTCCCAGAGGATGAAGAGGACTTCCTAACGAAGGAGTTCTCCAGCGTGTACGAGCGGGAGCGTTTCGAGCGGCTGGAAAGCCTCAGCCACCCGGACCTCGTGCAAGAGTACATTAAGCTAGCGATCGAGTACGAACAGCTGGTGCGCCGCAACGGTGCGAATGGCACCGGTGTGGAGGGTGGTGGTGGTGGAGAAGGAGGAGGAGGTGAAGATGGAGGTGATTGTGAGGGCGGAAGCATGGCAAAGGTGCCAGGCAATGATGGCGAACGTGGTGACGATGTTAGTGACGCTGCACCGGCACGGAGCAGGCAGCTGGAGGAGCGTGTCAAGGTGTTGGAGCGAGAAAATTTGGGTAAGTAACGGACACTATTGGAAGTCGCTGCCACGTGTGTGCGGGCAAGCATGTTAAAAGTATATGCGCAATTGAGAATGATTTCTTAAAGGGTGTCTTACAGTTTTTCCTTTTTGAAGAAAATCTCCTTTTATTTAACGTTTCATTTTTTCTATTACATGCTCAAAGAACTTTTAATTGGAAGTTGCAAAATTGAGAAAAAATAATAGCTAGAGGAAACGTATATTTTCACTTTTCATGTCTAACTATAAAGTACAAAAATATATTTTGTGTCAAAACATATTACTAACATATTTTATTCTACGCAACATCACAGATTTACGCCGCCAGCTAGAACACGCTACGCGCATGGGATTCCTCTTGTCTGCACGATCATCACCCCGCTACGGCGCACCAACCTTCAACAATACGGCCGTCGATCGCATGGACGTAGCAGAACAGCAGCAGCAGCAGCAGCGTTTACCTGCAATGGATAGCAGCACAAGCGAGGATAGCGAATCCGACAGCTCCAGTACCAGCTCGAGCAGCAGCAGCAGCAGCAGTAGCAGCAGTGCCAGCAGTATGAGCGACGACGACCACAATGACGATGAAGACCGAGATGAGCCAATGGATGCGATGGCGGAAGTAGAGCGAAACTATGGCGCTCGCATGATGAATGGTCTGGCGGACCATTCTCCACTGTCACCCCTAATGAATGGCGGAGCTAGTCCACGGCGGGCAAATGGAATCGCACACGACAGCAGTGAACAGGATCAGGAGGGAGAGGAGGACGATGAGCAGGAGCTTCTGTTGAACGGCGTCGATGAGCTTTCGCCCTCCCCGAGGCCATCGCTTGCAGTGGAGTGAAGAGACAGTACTCCATCTAGAGTTTAGTAAGCGAAAGCCAAAGGCTGCGTGATTGCGACATTTTACGACCTACCTAGAAAGTTGGCAATGGTTCCCTATGGCCGGGACGTATCAGGATGTTAGTTTTTAGTGAACGTTTTGTTTTTCATCTCTACGCGGATCGTTAATATTGCCACTTCTCGAACTAGATTCGTTGTCAAAAGTTTAGGCCAAACCAAGTTTTACGGCAACATTCTCAATATTTGAGAATTAATTGTGAACCCCACGAGCGGTGATATATTAAACATTTTATTTTACTTGAACCTTGTGTGGTGTGCCTACTGCAGCACCTCTTGTGAACCAGTGAACGCGCCAAGAGCGTGCGGGCACACAGAAGAAAGCTTTTTTCAGCAAAACCT
Organism: Anopheles epiroticus; assembly: GCA_000349105.1. Classification (NCBI taxonomy): domain Eukaryota; kingdom Metazoa; phylum Arthropoda; class Insecta; order Diptera; family Culicidae; genus Anopheles; species Anopheles epiroticus. Next base: position 246,718 of record KB670281.1, on the reverse strand, counting down.
AGGCTAGCGCGTACGGTGCTACCCGTGAGGCAAAGTTATTTATGATTTTGTTTCAACGCAAATAATACGAATATTTAACGTCAAGAATGCATTAAGCACTAAAGCTGATTGCCCTGAGTTGTGATCAATGCGAAGACAACAGTTAAAATATTGTACAGGTACATTTTATGAAAGGAAAGGCTACATTTTCGAATGTTGTTTAATTGGTAGAATTTGCTAAACAATGCGGCTGCAAACAATGAAAAAAAATGGAGAAAATAGAAAAAAATGGAAAAACTTAATTGTAAAATTAACAAAAAGTATGCAACAACAACATTTTGCGAGAACTTCACAAAACGAACTGTTCGTTTTTTTTTTCTTCTTCTCGGATAGCAATCAAGCCCCCCAAAGGACAGGGGGCAGCGAATAGAGAAACACCGCCGGGAGGAAATGTAATAAGATATTTATACAGAAGTAATTTGTGGAAAAAAATGAAAACCCATACATACGTAGCACTTAACTTACATTGTACAACTATATAGAATACAAACAAAACAAGAAGAAAACCAATGCGACAATGCAAATGATATGTGATTTCTCTTTTTCTCTAACAAAACAAACACGCTATTTGTTGCTTTTTAAGCAACAAAAGCAAAAAAAAAACACCTTTGAAATGAATAAAAAACCGCAAAATTGAATAACATAAAGCCTAGCTGGTACGGTCTTGTTGATCGAAGTGGGTAAATGGGGTTAAAAAGGGGGGATGATGATCAATGTGATTCGATAATAAGATAAGATTACGATGAACGGGTTTTAAACACGACGCCACGAATGAGATGAGAGGAAGTAATTGTACTGTGTTATATTGGTTGACCGATGATGGTTGACGGTTTAGTGGCACCGCTATACGGAAAGCCAGCTTTTGGCTGCAAATGACGCACTTTTGGAACGATTCAAACGGTGACAGTAAAGGGCCAGTTTTTCGGACCGATCAGATCGGTACGATAAGAAGCATATTAGTGATGCTGTTTACTGCAGACGGCGCTTCTGCACTGCTTGAGAGACGCACCTAGTTACAATTAGGTATTTATAGTGCGCGTGTGGGGTACGAAGCAGGGTGCAATATATTATTGTACTGTGCGTTTACTATTGAGCGCCCAATATTATACAACCAGATAGTTGAGAGAAAGTAATTGCTAGTTTTATAGAGGAGATACACGAAAGGAAAAACGCACCATTATTGTATCGCGCAAGCAGGAGAGTGTAGCGGTTTAAAATTCAAAAAAGATCATTCCAGAACTGTCGCCATGGTGACACGGAGGGATAAATGATCAAAAATGACGCTTACCTTTTTTCGATGCTCGAATCTAAACCGATATATGTAATAAATGATCCTAGAGCGCGTAGGACGACACGGTGGCTTCAATGATTATTAGATAGAAGTGATATGGAATCATTTGCGCGTGCGGTTCGCACAGTGCAAGTGTACCGTAATCACTAAGGGTTCGGTAAATGGCCCAATTGGGTGATTGATGTGTATTTAGTTCTGTTTTACAGTGCCGTAAGTGTAAGTTTGATTGCCTACAAGATGGGAAGGAAGAATAAAATGAAATGAATTCCATACACATGACTTTAACTTAGTTTCATTCAATTCCACACTTTTCCATAGAAATAATTCTTAAAGTAAATCTACACGTTTTGTTTGAACTTTCACAGGTTTTCATGCTTTTTAGCCCTTGGCTTTGGAATCGGTGCGGATGGGTTTTCGCCTTTGTAAAATTCCTTCAGCAGTTCCATCGCTTCCACATCCCGGACGCCACCGCGAATGGGAATGCTGGAGCCCAACAAACGAGCCACATCGAGCACGGTGCAGCCACCGAACCGATCGTTCCGACAGCCGTAAATGATTTCCTTTACGCCCAGCTCGATCAGTGCCGCTGCACACATGATGCAGGGTTCAACCGTTACGATTACGGTTACCGTACTGAAGATGGCTTCCGGTGGGGTCACATTATGCTGCCGCCCGTACTCTAGTGCCTGATCGATACAGATAAACTCAACGTGCCGGGTAGCGTTCTTTGTTTCGTTCACCAAATTGCAACCACGCGCTATGATCGTTTCCGTTGAGCCATCGCTGCGCACGAACACGCAGCCCACGGGTACCTCCTTGAGGTCGTTTGCGATGCGAGCCTGCTGTAGGGCGTCTTCCATAAAGCGTTCCATGGCGCCCCGAGGTAAGTCAGAAACACTAGGTGTATAATTAATATGTTGAGATGGTAATTGATGTTGTAAAGAAAGGTGAAAAAGTGCAACTTTTAGTTGCTTGGTACCGCGTCCGGTGAATCAAGGTAGGGCATAATACCGTGCTCGGTAAGCCAGACTTTTGCCTTTTCCGACCAGTTTGTGTTGTTCAAGCTGCGAGGGCTCGGGTGTGGCATGCAGTGTGTAATAATAGCCGGATCAATACGGTTCTGTTTTGCAAGCGTTTTCATGCGATCCTCCGTGTACCGTCCAACGGAGACTACTATTTTCGGCTGAAGCAGTGCAAGTGCCTTTGCCAGGTACTGTTCCGAGATTGATTGTATTTCTCCCTTCGCCTTTCCCTGAAAAGGGTAATACTAGAGGTTACAGTTGTACGTTACAAAACCGTGCTGCTTGAAATTTTGCAACCTTTAGCTCACTGGGTGTAATATTTCGTCCGGTTTGGTGGAAAAATGCCAACGGGCACAGATTATACACGAAACAGGAGCGGAAGAAACGTTCCGACGTACCGCACAGTTCTTCGTACAATCCCCACCAGCGCTTTCCGCTCTGTTCTTCGCGTGTACACTCTAACCCCTGTACCGGGCGGGCAGCTAGCTCTGGCGTTGGTTTCGATACCGTTCCCCGCAATCCCATCCAGTCGCGTACGGCCGGAACGTAACCGAACGGTACCTGTAAGCAAACAGTACAGAGTTAGCATCTTTTTAAAGTACGCATTTTTGACTTCTAAAGGAAGAAAAAGTTTAATTATCATTATCACCCCAGTCTGGCACATGCCCCACGGTCCTGGATTCATCCCGACAAACAGTACCGGCTTCGGACCATCGAGAAACCGGCGCAGATAGGCACAATGTATTTCCGACGCGTACTCAATCGGATCGTAACAGGCGGCCACATCCGACGGTAGGGCGACCTTCCGCAACGCAGCAGAAAGTTTACGCTCGACCAGGTACACCTGCTGCCAATAGGGAAGCGAGCCTGTATCTGTAGGTATAGTTGGCACTGCTATCGGACCATCAAGTTCGGGTTTCGTTTGATTCACTTGCGGTTTATCTTCGGAAGCGCCTATCTTTGCTTTCGGAATATTGGCATACTGGGAGAGTGAGAAAACTCCGGTAGATGCACACAGTTCTCCGGAGGCTGCTGGTTTCTCGTCGAGTTTTAACTTTTTACGCAGCATTAGCACAAGAGCTTGGGGCACCTACTTACAAGATCGAGAATGCTAGTGAAATGGCACAACCACGACGGTGTCGGGTTCGAATCGTTGAATGCTTTTCGCAGAATCGCAGAATGCCGCGCTCGCAGCATAGTTTTGACAGGTGACTTTTGGTTGTAAACAAATGGGCAGGGTCTGTGAGCACACTGCTATGGTTCGTCGATGAAAAACCCGTTCTCTGCAGAAGCAATCTCATAAATTTTACAAGAAATCATTATGTGTCAAATAGCTGATGTACGAAATATTTGAATCATAAATGAAGCATTTGATTTTACACTTCTTGCTGATCGCATAATAATTTTGAATTTGAAGAAGAGCCCTGCAATTTAAGCGGCGAACCAGCTAGGAAAAAATAATTTTTGAATAATTCGTTGCGATTTAAGTGGCATTGGAGAGATAAAAAGAACTCCGATAACAGAGATAAACGTAGGAAAGAGACGTAGGAATAATAAGATATTTTATCTGAACAATTAGCTTTTGCCACTTATTAAATCACGTACTCTTGCTTCTCTATCGTTCGTTACCATGGTAATGATGTGTCTTCAACAAACAGGAACCTTCCACATTCAGTACAGAAATATCGAAGAAACATCAGCAAGTGAACCACTTCTTTGCCATGTTTTCACAAAATATGATTATACGCGATGGTGAATACACGAAAACAATTTACACGATGGTAAATGAAGTGTGCACTTGCTTATGGTTGTAAAATTAATGGTATCCTTTCTTCCACACTTCCAGATCAAAGAGAAACGATTCCAGGATGCAATCAACACGCTCAACACCATTCCGGAATCTTCGACAACCCGTGCCGGTCTGTCGCTCCTTGGGCACTGCTACTACCAGGTGCAGGACTTTATCGAAGCGTCCAATTGCTACGAACATCTGATCAATCTTGTGCCTGATGTTCAGGAGTACCGTTTATACTACGCACAATCCCTCTTTCAGGCGGGATTGTTCGAAGAGGCACAGAAAATCATTGCCACTGGGTTGGACTCGCCCGAATTGAAGGAAAAGGTCCTCCAACTGCAGTCGGCTATTGCTTACGGTAATGAGGATTACACAGCGGCCCAATCGCTGCTGCTGCAGCGCCAGGACGGTAATGGGCAGGAAGCGAGCACCAAAAACGACGAAGGATGTCTGCTGTATCAAGCGAACATGTACGAGGACGCACTGCAGCGGTACGTGTCTGCTTTGCAGGCTGGAGGGTTTAATCCGCACGTGGCCTACAATGCGGCCCTGTGTCATTACCGGCGGAAGGAAAATTCACAGGCATTGAACTACATCGCCGAAATCGTGGAACGTGGCATACGCAATCATCCGGAGCTGGGAGTGGGTGCACAGGCGGAAACGGAGGGCGGCGCGCGCAGTGTGGGGAATCCGCCAGCGCTGGCGGCTTCCGGGCTGGCGCAAGCTTTTAATTTAAAGGCGGCGATCGAATATCAGGAAGGAAATGGTAATTTTGGAATTGGTTTGGAAGGATTAGCGATTAGAAGGAGGTCTTATAATGCTCTTTTCCCATTCATACAGTTGACGGTGCGCGGGAAGCTTTGACCGATCTGCCACCCCGATCGGAACCAGAGCTTGATCCGGTGACGCTGCACAACATGGCGCTAACCGATCCTACGGGAGGTGGTGCCGGTTTGCGGCGCTTAGCCTTTCTGCTCGAGCTCGGCCCTCCGACCTGCCCGCCGGAAACGTTTGCCAATCTGCTGCTGCTTTGCTGCAAGCACGAAATGTACGATACGGCGGCCGACATATTGGCGGAACATACGCACCTCACGTACAAGTACCTTTCGCCGTATTTGTATGATCTGCTGGACGCACTGATCACCGCCCAGTCGACGCCGGAGGAAGCGGAACAGAAGCTCGGCACGCTTGCGAGCAGCATCGGGGGCAGATTGCGCGCCCTGGCCGCCAAAGTGCAGGAGTGCCGCTCGGCAACGGACCAGAACGCGCTGCGGATGGCACTGCGCGAGTATGAGGGAGCGCTCGAGAGTTATCTGCCGGTGGCGATGGCACGTGCCTGGATACCGTGGCGTATGGACGACTTTCAAGGCGCGGAGCGTGAGTTTCGGGCGAGCGCTGAGTTTTGTTCGGAAACACCTTCCTGGCGATTACATGCCGCCCACGTGCTGTTTATGCGCGGCGATCGGTACAAGGAAGCGGCCGCCTTTTACGAACCGATCGTGCGCCAAAACTACGACGACATCCTTTCGATTCCGGCGTCCGTGCTGGCAAACCTGTGCGTTGCGTACATCATGACGTCACAGAACGAGGAAGCCGAAGAGCTGATGCGCAAGGTGGAACGGGCAGAGGAACGGAAGGGCAATGCCACTGGGCAGTGTTTGCATCTGTGCATCGTGAATCTCGTCATCGGGACGTTGTATTGTGCAAAGAATAACTACGAGTTTGGCCTGTCTCGGATCGCGCACGCCCTGGACGGTGGTTCGGGCGCGAGACTGTGCGCGGACACTTGGATACACGTGAAACGGTGCGTCCTTGGGCTGCTCACCGGCATGGCAAAGCAAACGATCGTGCTACCTTCAATCGCGCTGCAGGAAACGTTGAACTTCTTGAGAGCTTGCGAAGCGTACGGCATAACCATCCCGTCTGTGTTGACCGGACCGCTGGAGGACTCGGGAGAGCAGCCACCGACGATTGGGCTGGAAGCCCGCAAACTGCGAGCACTGTTGTTGAGGCTGATGGAGTACAAGTAAGGAGGATCACTGCCCAGAACGCTATGCTTAGGTAAGTATGAGTAACAGCTATCTCTACAGTTGAAATGCATTGTACGAGTTTTGGTAAATGGTTGAAGGTCACGTTTTAAATGCCTTTTTAAACCCACATTTTCATATAAGGATTATTTATTTGATTAAAATATGTGTTTAACAAACAGAAAAATATTGACACAAAAGATGAATGATAATAACACACAATATTCGTTTGCATCGGTAAGCGAGATTCATCACAATGAACAAACACGATGACTCACTGTTGCGAATGCACCATCACCAATCCGAAATCCATCATCATCCGTTGTGCACTTCGAACGTGATCTTTCTTGCCTCGGCCGGATCTTTGTCCTTCAGCCAGGGACGCTCCCATACGGTTATCTTATACTGCTGGGCAGTTTCTTCGTTTTCGAACGAAATGAAGTAGGTGTACTGCATTCCCGCAACGACCTGCTTCGTCACACGGTGCAGCTTGTACGGCTTTCCAGCGTGACCGTCTGTTGAGGCCAGGGCGGCACCGATTCGCTCCGCATGTTCTTCCTTCTGTAGCTCCGGATCGTCCATCACACCACCGCACAAGGGTTCGCTGGCCATTGGCGTTCTGGAAGTTTTTATACGTTCAAATAATGAAGACTTACTGGGATAAAGTTAGACTCACCGTAGATTTCAGCTTACAATGAGTTACAGGGGTAATTAGATGCACTCGTTCTCTTCAATCAGTGCAGCGCAAGGGAGTAACAAAGAGTGAAACTACGCACTTGTCGCTGCGCTATGGAGGCGTCGGTTTGTGTGTAGCGAATGTAAACAGAAACACAAATACTCTCCACGCTTGACAGCTGATTGCATTGTATGTATGTAGTTGTGTGGCAGTAAGCGATGTTGAAACGAAAACATCGCTAGTAGTGTTGGGTCAAGGGGCTCTTTTAGCTGAGAGGAACGAGCCGTTCAGTTCTTTTAAATGATTGCGTTCGCAAATTTGATTCAGTGGATGAAATTGTTTGAAGAGAGCGAATTTATTGGTTCTGGAGCTTTTTTAAATTTAGTTTCACAATGATTTAATATCAATTCAAAACAATAACAGGCAAATAACATAACCTTCCACCAGAAGCTTACTTTCAATCGTACATTGTATATTTGTTCACCTGAAAATTAGAGCATTTTAAACGATGGGAGTACACACACATGCAGAGTAAAAAGAGTATAAAATTAAAAAAAAAAAAACGTGTTGGTATAATGGATACGCAAAAACGCACGCACAATCTTTTACAAACTTATGCTAGTATAGCGGACGAGGCCATTTCGCTGACGCCGCACGAATTGTCGCCACGATAGATACGATAGTATCCCTGCTCGCCCCATCTCGGACCCCACGAGTTTTTGATGATCCAGTACGGTAGCGTCTTGTTGAACATCGGATATTCCTTGATGCCGTACCCGACGATCAGCACACCGTGGTCGATCGATTTGTGGTTGCACAGTGGATGCCACGGGTGCGAAATGCCACCGCGGTAGAACTGCATCGCGTTCGCGTTCAGCCCGATCGCGATCGGTCCATTCTTGATCAGGTACTGTGCGATGAAGGTTTCATTCTTCGGCATATCGACCGCGCCCTTGACCTGAACGTGGCTGAGCGTTTTGTTGAAGTGGCACGACTTTTGTGCCTTCGCTTCGTACGGATAGTCATTTTCCAGCTCCAAGCCGCCCAGCTTCTCAATGGCCCTACAACAGAGAGAAAGCTTAAGTATATTTATTCTTTTTTCCTTGTACGTTTTACCTATTCGTACTTGAAAGCATCATCCATGTAGCCACCACCGCATCCATTGTCCACCTTGTCGCAATCGATCAGCTCCTGTTCCGAGTACGATTCCAGCTTCTTCGTTTTGATCTGATGCAAACCCTCAATGTTGCCGACCGCACTGAACGCCCAGCACGAACCACAGCTGCCCTGATTTTTAACCTCCGTCACCGCACCAAGATCGCGCCAATCGAACGATCGCGGCAAATCGCCCACATCGGCAACGTCCTCCTCCGAGGCAACCCGATTGCGGATGTGATTGGCACGCTCGTCCTTCGGCACCACCAGGCCCGTGTGCGCCCGATACTCGGCCACCGTCATGTCGGCAAACTTGGTCACACCGTACTTGGCCGTACCGCGCTCAAATTTGTTTAGCTGGTCAATCTTGAACAGATTGTTACGGAAGATGTTAAAGCGCATCTCATGCTCCATAGAGCTGGCGTACTGGCGGCGATGGTGATGCTTAAACTTGTCAAACTGCCGACGCACATGCTCATCGTCGTCGATCTTGAGCGAGCGTACCGATCGTCGCTTGACCGGCGCACCGCTGCTAACGGGGGTTGTACTGACCGGGAGTTCTTGCTGCTGACTGCTTTTAATGTCCGGCTGCTGTTCCGTGTCGTCATCCCCGGTGCACTTGACATTATATTTGCGCTGATCTTGCGATTCCAGCCACACGCGTTCCCAGATCGAAATTTTGCACACAATGTCCGGTTCGCTCGTAACGCGGAAGGTGTACTTGTACAGGGACCCAGCGACCTGTTGCGTCGATCCGGCCAAAATTTCAAACTCACTGTAAGAACAGAAATGAAAGTAAGAAAAAAGAAAAGAATATTGAAGTGTTCTTGTGTTGTTGTTTTTTACACCTACTTGTACGCCTTCGAACGCTCCGAGTTGTACGAAACCATACCGGCCCTAATGCGCTCCACGTGCGATTTGTCCTTCAGTTCTTCTGCCGTTAATTCGTTAGATCCGCCAGCTTTTTTCGCGTGACGCCGTTGACGTCCGGCTTCCTGTTCGGCCGGACAGGACACGGTGTACTTGTACGCTTCCGTTGGCTCCTTGTTCTCCAGCCACGGCCGTTCCCAGGAGGACAGTTTGCACATTTTGCTGCTTCCATCCACGTTAAACTCGACCGCATATTTGTACAGCTTACCGGACACTATCTGTACGGTTCCACTGACAATGCGGGCATTGCTGGCGTGGTGGTAAGTAAAGAGTTTGTCATTATTTATACATTTTTAAGCGTTTTCCTCCATGAACATAAAAACAAATCTATTATTTTCTATTGTGTTAATTTGTCTTCTACGCGTACTGTGCTTACCGTAACTCTGTGGGATTAGTTCTTTCGTTTGTATCTGTATGACTTAAGACAATTACACAAAGGATGCGTTTTTTCATGCTTTAGAACAATTATTATATTTTTGATATTTTTTGTTGCTTATTTTTCCAAAATATCAACTTTGATAGTAAGATTTCTAACGACCATGCGCATCACTTATACAATGTCTATGTATTGTGGTTAGTAATACAACAGCGACAAACACATTTACTGCATGTCTGGGAAGGAATGGTTAGTACATGTTGCCAACACTGGACAATGTTGAATTTACTTTATATAATTTCCAAGCTCTTGAGCTGTAATCTACAGGACGACACACATTGCATGCGGAAGGCTTCCGGCACAGGTACTTACGACGATTCCTTTGCTCCACCGTTCGATACCAATATTTTGTCCACGCGCTCGATGTGTTCGGCAGCCGTAAGTTCATCCTGCGACAGCGAACGTGAGCCTCCAGGGACGACGGAGCGACGTGTGCGTGCCTTCGCTGTACCGGCTTCTTTTTCGCACTCGTATGTATACTTGTACGCATCTTCCGGGTGCGATTTGGCCAGCCAGACACGTTCCCACGAGGTCAGTTTGCAGACGGCGTTGTTGTGCTGGATGAAGTAGACATACTTCATGCCGGCAACTACCTGGCTGGTTGCATTGATCACCTTCAGTGAGCTGAGGAAGGCATTAAAATGTTTTATTAAATACACCGAACATCTTTGACATACGAATGAAACTGGCAAACACTCACTTTCCGCGTGTAAGTTTGTGGAAGGAAAGAATCTTGTCGATGCGTTCCTGATGCTCGCTGTTCCCGTACTCTTCGGCGGATAGCGGTGACGCACAGCCAAGACAGTAGGAATCGCGCTTGGTACGCTTCGCACCGTCCGGACATTCGAGCGAAGCCTTGAACGCTTCCTCCGGTGCCTTTTCCTTCAGCCACGGTTTCTCCCACACGGTCAGCTTACAGACGCGCTTCGACTCATCGTCCGGGAAGGTCAGACTGTAGGTGTACGATTTACCCGCGACAAGTTGCATGGTTGCACCGACAATCTTCACCTTTCGCTCGTTGCCGCTACCATCGACCAGTGCCGATTGCTGCTGCAGCCCGGTACGAACACGCGTTTGATGTTCCGCCTTGGCGTACTCCTCGGGCGTTAGTTCCTGGGCAGCGCCCGATTTCGGTACCTTGTTGAGTTTCTTCGGCGGAGGTACATCGCGTCGTTGACGGCGACCATTTTCTTCCTCCTCATTGTCTCGGCAGTCGAAATCGTAGTCTGGCTTGCCTTCATTTCCGGCGGACGGCAGCGGAGTGAATACCTTCACGTCGCACGTGCTGTACACCTTTTGGTCGCCATCTTTCAGAGCAACCTTGTAGCGATGTATGGTACCTGCCACCACCTGGACGGTACCGAACAGGATCTCAAAGTTGCTAAAAAGTGTAGGCAAAAGATTAAACCATTTTTTCCGGCGAAAATGTAACTTCAACTCCGACGTAAAGTTAAGTGCACCAAATACCTATGCTTTCCACTCTCGTATCCCACTAATCCGAGACGCACGCGTTCGATGTGTTGCGGTTCCTTCACGTCTACGGGTGTCGCACCACCGACGAGTCCGTCGCGCAAATTGTTACCCTGTTTTTGACATTTAGATTTAGTTAATTGTACCTGTTGGGAGTCATCCGTATCTGTTTTCAATACATGTACCTAAAATGAGAGAGAGAGAGAGACAGCAAAAAAGGATGGAGAATTATACATCTTCCAACGACAAATTGGACTATTAACGTAGCACTCCTTCACATCACATATTCGCTTCTACCAAACAAAGCATCATCCTCCATTGCCCCGCTTGCTCATCGCTAATAGAACTCAATTACCTCAAGGGTACACTGTTTCGTAGTGTCCGGCATCAGCCGCTCTCGGCACGACTCCGTAGCTTTGCTTTCCTCTTCCGCACAGCGCGAATTTGCCGTCAGCACACTCAGCACGTACGTGGTACGACTGTTGTCCGATCTTTGCGACACTTTGCGAGCGTCCAGCACTTCCAGCAACATGCGCTGGTACGGGTCCGTGTCCATCTGGTCCAACCGCTGGATCGCTTCGGTTGCGATCGCTTTCATCGCAGCTTCCTGGGCGGGATCGTCCAGGTCAATGTGGTTACTGTTTGGTGCGCTGACGCTGCGCTTGCCACGATAGTAGTTTCCGTAGTACGCTGCAGGTGGTCGTCGAACATAGTACGACGACCGCACATTATAACCATAATAGCCGCGATGGTACTGTTGACTCGAGCTGGAATGACCGTACGACGACGAATAGCCACGCTTATCTCGCCGGTGTGCACCATCATCGGCATTCAGTTGCTCGGCCAGCTGGTCCTTTGTTAGCACTTCGTCCTCTTCGTTCGAGTCACCGAATGCCATCATTACCCGTTCGATCTTTGCCGGCTGAAGGTTCAGCTTCTCGTCCGGGGATGCCAGATTTCCGTCGCTCTTTTCGTTCAGCTCCATGGGAGAATCTTCCGCTAACGTCGTGATATCGCGCTTTCCTCTATAATGGTCGTAATAGTATGGCGATGGGCGATAGGGTCGTCGTCGGTTAGGTATGTACCCACCGTAGTAGCCTTCCCCATAGTAACCCCCGTCATAACCACCGTAGCCACCGCCACTGTACGAACCGCCACCGCCGAAGAAGCCACCACCGGAGAAGGCACCGCCTGAGAAGCTACCGGAAAAGTCTCGCTTGTCGCGGCGCAATCCATTGTCTGCATTCAGTTGTTGCGCTAGTTGTTCCTTTGTAAGTTTCTCATCCTTTTCGTCCTCGTCGGAGTCGTTCGATGCATCGCTCGTCGCTTTCTTTGCACTTTCTTTAGCTGGCTTAAGCCTTTTAGATTCATCGCTTTCTTTTGATGAGGTGGAAATTGAATCAGCACCATTCGCAGCTACATTGGCAATACCATTTGCAGATACAGTAGCCATAGTACTTGCCGTACTGGTCTCCAGGACCGTAGGTTCTGTAGCAGCAAGTGTGGAGCTAACGGTAGGGGCAACATGAGTCGTAGCACTTGCTGTACTGGACTCCACCACCACCACCGTAGGCACTGTGGTTTCACCAGCAACATCATTTTCCGCATCGCTAACCGTTGTGCTTTGAGGCGTAAGCGTTTCTTCAGCTTGAGCCTTCTCATCCGCTACCTCCCGTTTCCACATCGCATGCTTCTTCACACGCTGTAGACCTTCCTCGTTGTTCAGCTCCAGTGTGAGCCGCTCTTTGGTGAGAATCTGCTGAACGTTTTCATCTTCGTCCGATGAGTCGGTGGTACCGAATGTCACTCCCTGTACATCCGCTGCTGTCGGTGGTTGCAGGTTCACATCCGGCAAGGTTTGTCGCTGCTGCTGTTGTCCTTCGTCACTTTCTTGCGAAGATCGGTCATCGTTTCGGGCGGCCGTACGTGCCGGTGGCGTTCTGCCACCATTGGGCGTAATGTTCGTATTGTCTCGCACAACAAATGCGGCCGTATCGACGTTCGCATCGCCACCGTTCGTTGTGCGATAGTAGCTGTCGATGCTAGCTTTTACCTTCTGCAGCAACGAATCCAGCACCGGACGGTACTTTAGCTGCACATCCCGTCCACCACCGTTGGCAATGATCTCGTCGAGCGCTTTTTGAATCTCTTGGTGCGCTTTGAACACCTCGTCGAACGTTGACTGTACCTGTTGGTCAAGTGGCGCTATCGTCGTCGTAGTTGTCGTAGGGGTCGTCACCACTTCGGCACGTTCGGTTGCGACCACTTTTCGTACCATTACTTCATGCACAGCTGCGGAACCTTCCTGCTCCGTACGCGCCCGATTGCCACTTTGAAGCGTACCGGCACTGGCAAAGCTAAATAGATCATCAATGGCCGCTTTGGCGGCATCGCTTAATCCTTCACTCTCGGTGGTGGAAGTGCTACTAGCGGTTGTTCCATCTGTAACCAGTGAATCTTCATCAATAGCCGGTGTCGTGGCCACTTTTTCCTTTTCCACAATAATCTGCTGCTCCAACTCTTCTGTCCGCTGTGGGGTAAGCTCTTCATTCTGGCGCACATTCGCATCGAACGCTTCGTTCAGTCTGGTAGCGGTCTCTTCCATTGCAGGGTGTGTCGAGGGCAAGGTACAGTTCGTGTACTCCAGCGCCCGATACTTCTCGCCGTACTCCGTCCTGATCCAGGGCTTCTCGAGGATCGTCAGCTGACAGATGTGCTTCTGACCGGTGCCTTCCTCTTCGGCACTGGCAAGCAGCTCGTACCGCACACCAGCCACTACTTCCCGCGTTGCCGACAGTATTTCCACGAACTTGTAGTCACGTGGCAGGAAGGTTGTCGCCAGGTAGGACAGTCCGCGCAACGTCGGACGCAGCTGCTCCTTACCACCGACCGCATCGACGTGGATCGCCACAATACCTCCTTCGCTGCTGCCATTCACCGTCGACGGGGCATCCTACAGGGGGAGCGAGGGGAAACATTGAGCAAACCGAGTTCGTACTCGTCGTTTGTTAGATCCGATTCCTGCTTGAGCGTGCCGATGACGAGGAAGATGTGTTAGGGAAGAAGGTTTGTTTTTCGCTCGTTATTCTCGCCAACGTCCGTTAGAAGTAGACGGAGGAAATGGGACACTACTGCACTATGCGACGCACGTTGATGCGAGCAGTTCACCCGGATGAGGATGCCAATGTTTGATTAAACACCATTTATGCAGACGAAAGAGCTCCAACCGGTGTAGGTGGAAAAGATGTGTGTTCGATTTTGTTATACTGCGCGTGCACGGTAACCGTTTTCCCCGTTAGATGTTAGCACTGGTTTGTCGAAGGTAGGCAGTATGTTGTTGGTTATGATGATAAGATGATAATGTCCGAAACAGTACCCCAACGAGCCACGAGAAGCTACTACAGGTCGATGAGTGGTGATTGATGGAAGAGGAGAGCAAATCTACGGAGTGATGCAGGCTGAGAGTCGGAGACGGATTGTCTGAACAGACTACCACTTACGTAAAGGCGAATTTTGAGTTTAAAATTAACGTTAGAATGATGCATACAGATTATAACCTTTAGGGTTTTAACAAAATTATTTATGTATTTAAGCATTACAAGGGCGATAACGCGCTTTTTCGTTACATAGTTTTTGTTTCCCATGTTTATTAACCCCATGCAACGGTTTTTGGGAACTTTACGACCATTGATCGAATCGGCGACCTTCAAAATCGAGATTTTCTTTATCGTTCCACCGACAGGACCTTCACAAAAGTATGGTCACAATCATCCCATCGCATTCCTGGCTTTCCCGCATTCCACATGCGTGCAAAAACGTTGATTGAAAAAAAAAAACTATACACTTACGGCCTGTTCTTTCACTAGCTCATGCTCCAAGCGTAGCCCGGTGGTCAAACGGTTCTACGGAAATTCGGAAGAACAGAGTGTGGAGATGGTTTAGTATCACAGAAGCTCAAGCTACCATGAGGAACTGTCATTTACTGACTAGGAAGGGATTTGATAATTTAGCATGCAACAAATAGAGAAGCAACAAATCGGTTCCTTCTGATACGATTCCCCTTCTAATTTTATTGTAAAATTCGCTCTTATTCAAGCAAAAATTATAATCCCACGTTTGCCGGATGTTGTTTTCTTCCTGCAGGGCGTGCAACATTAATCGACGATGCCATAACAGCCGGAGTCGGTTGCAAAGCCAAACTAGGCCACTTCCCTTCCAAGCCGGCAGCGGCAATGGCGTTTTTTGATGAAACAATTTTACAATCTTGTGCGCCTTTTGCTGTGAGCGTGTGAGTGTGTGAGCTGTTCCGAGCTGGCTGTGTGTGATGTAGAGCAGAGTTTTTCAAACATTATTATCACCAATAGACAACGGAAACGGGAGTGAGCAAAAAAAAAAAACACAAAAAGAAACATACACACTGCCACAATTCGCTACTTTCATGCCTCCCGCGGATGGGGTAAAGTGGGCTGCTGGCGGACTTGCTGGTACAAAACCTCGGACATGGACATATAGTTGCCGATAAGAACCGAGAGTGTCATCAAATGGGTGTTTGTTGATTTCGTTCTAGGTGCGATGCGATGGGAAGCAACCACTTTGCAAACCGGGATAACGCACCTCCCCCGGAAGATGGCATTCCTCTGGTTCGTACGTCAGATGTGATGCGCGGTCGATAATAATAGCAGCGGCCATGGACAAAGAATCTTGTGATAAAAAAGTTACAAACGAATCCATACAATCAGCTGCGGAATCTTTGTCACGCGTGCTCTTTGTCCACCGTATGTGGGCGTACTAGAAAAGAAAAGTGCCAAAACGGCAGGCGTACTTGGTGGACAAATGAGTTTGTTTCAATGTGTAGTGAACGAACTCGTACGAACGAATTTGTTCCGTTCCAGTGACTTACTCGCTGAGTAAAAAAAAACTGGTTAGTACATCCAAACACTTCCTGATGCTACGACCTCTTTATAATGCATCTAATATTAACCGATTCGTTTTAATGCGCAATACAACGATCGTTTTTACGTTTCATAGCAATTATGATAATCGTCGCCTTACATCTACCTCGGCATCCAGAAGCCAACAAATGTTTCAAAATTAAACAGTTTGTAGCTCGTAATACGAGATTTTTTTTGCTTATAATTTGAGTATTATGATATGCTCATTATGGCATAAATTCATTGTAGTTATCTTCTTGCGTTTGTTGGGGCTTCAGTTGGCTTCTTTGATTACAATTAGTCGTTGATTCCTTGTCAAATATCAGATATATTTCGCTAGTTTCCTCTTTTCTAAAGTAGTTTATTGTGAAAAAGAAGAAGAAGAAGTAGTGATCCAATGTTCTGTTTGTGAAGGAATAAGGATTCCAATATCAGTTAAACTGAAAGTATAGTAAATACTCTTTATAACGAATTTATCCGTCCCAGCGACTCACTTGTTACACATGTTTAGTACAAGCTTTAATCTATCTTCACGATAAGAAGCAAACACATTTACTAAGAACGCTAGTAACATTGCTCTTTATGCAAAAAATCACTCGTAAAACGAGGTGACTATTATGACTATTATAAAGATTTTGACCTTGGGTTTTGATGACTAACATCCGTTATCAATTCACGTGACCGGTAGGTGATGTTAAATTGAACTTGATGTTAAATTTTTCTCTATTGTAAATTTAGGTCTTCTTTTTAGCTCTTGTAGTTTCTAGTATTTCGGAGGCTTATACTGAAGAGAAGTAAGATTTGAACATATGAAAGATAGAGCGTAACAAGAAAGTTCGAGATGTGCGTTTCACCCTATCCTGCCTTGTTGGAGTTATCAAGAAATTTTCTGATTTTGAAAATGTGATGTGTCACTTACTCCAATTCTAGATCCGGTTCCAACGATAGTATTCTTAAAAGCAAACCTGTCGTAAACCTGTTGTAATTTGTTAAAGATCAGTACCATCTCGTAGGGAAATTCAATATGAGAGGGATTTTCCCTTAAAACTAAAAATTTGTGAAATTATTTTCCTGATAGTCGTAAAATTAACATAAGTTATGCATCGATACTATTACGATCGGAAGGGATGGTGGATTCCGCGTTAGCACCATGATGATGGGTACCGGTTCTTAAGCGATACATCAACTAGTGTCCTTCGATGGTCGGAGGTGGAATCGAAAACCGGTTCCACGATACTATACCACTACCTGTACTATAAATACTTCTCGCGGCAAGGAATCAGCTGAAGGGAGATCGTGTTGTTCTAGCTTCAACTAGGCAGCAAACTTTTTCTACGATAATATGATTGAAATAATTGTCCCTCAATGTTTGCGTTCGGTGAGCAAACGGTGTATCAATTGTTGACACGTTAAACAATAGCAGAAACGTGTGAAAATGAGATGATTTCGTACGCTTCGTGTACGCTTTCGTGTACGTTGGGAGCAACGATCACATCATCACACTGCAAAAAATGGTAAACGATTGCTCATTCGTTACAGAACTGAATGGAGTTGTGTTAATTGTTGCAGTTTTTTATGTGTATAATTGTTCAGGAAGTGATCATTATTAGTAACGAACAGTCACGTTTCCCTTGCTGAATAAAATAGGAATTAGCTCTTGGACATATTTCCCCATCATTTAATGGGGATATTTATGTGTCTAATTTTAAGAAATGTTTGAATGGCCTCTCATTAAAAGCACGTTTATGAGCACTTTGGTTTTCATTACACCATATAATATGTGTCCTGTTAGGTGTGGTGATAGTAGCACCACCATAACGCAAACAGGCTGATAGGCCTCCCAGAGGGAACATGTTTTTTCGTTGATTTCGTAGTTACGCCTCGTAAACTCCTCTTTAAGACGACCTCCCAAATACACCCATTCATGAGTGTAATCTTGCCAAACGGGAAATGGTGTTGCCGCTGATGTTGCTGCTTTGCCGGTAACATCGACCGGGCCCGAGTTGCGATCATGAATTGATCAGCACAAGGCGAACGCTCGTCCGCTCTGACGAGCGTTTACATAACGAAACATGCCGTCTGTCGGTGTGTAGACAACTCCCCGCACAACCGAGACCAGCGATCTGGGTACTGCGCAAAAAAAAAAAATGCAAACCAGAGGTTTGCCTCCGAAATGCGATCATATGGTGGCCAATCTTCTTTGAAGGCTTCTTATGCGAACAAAGAGAAAGCAAACCAACAAAAACGGTTTGAGCGGTCGATGAGATCATGGCGTGCGGTCGGGGCGTGTTGTGTGGTGCACTGGCATCCAGCGCACAAAGAGAACCGCCGGAGGGTTACTCCCTTGCCCCCGGCCCGTATCCAGCGTCCGTTCGGCAACAACGGTTGGCGTTGTTTGCTGCAAATCTTAACACACATCAAACGCGTAGATTGAGTTGCGAATATTCCCCTTTCCACCTACCTGTACTTCGTCGTCGGCTTCGTCCGCCTGGCCGTTGTTGTTCGAGGTCACTTCAGCATTGCTGACGGGGTTGGGCTGCTCCTCAGCAAGAACCACCGTCGCCACCAGGAGCGACGACAGCAGCAGTAGCTGCGGAAGGGGACGCATTGTTTCGTACCCCCGATCGCAGGTTTAGAAACGGACCAAGTGTTGCTGGATCGCTAAATCGTTATTAGTGCATTCGGGGTACGTGTTTTATTTTCTTTATCGCTGCTAAGTTAGTTCGCGTTAACACACTGCACACGATTTGTACGCTTCCTCTCCGCGTAGAGCGGGGCTGCTACTAAATTAGCTACTGCGCCACCACGTACACACAGCACCAACGCACCAACACTACAAGAGGGGAAAGAAATTATAAACAAACTCAATCGTTGTGGAAAAGCACTCGCGTTCGCAGAGAAGATTACGGCACAACCTCCCTGCACTTCTGACGAAACGATAGTGTTGTTGTTCCGCAGCGTCCCTCAATAAATAGCCAACTGTTTGACGTTCGGTGTGTGTATGTGTTGGGTATTGTTGTTGAGCATGTTTGACAGTTGTGTAGGATGTCCCAGCATGGATGCTGCACGACTCGCCGCTGCATGACATCACAGTAGCAGTTGAGAACGGTTTTCAACTAGATTGTGTAAAAATGTGACCTGTAAGCAGCAAATTTTATATCATGGGGTTAGAACAAGGTAAGGAATTATCTCTAACCAATTTTTTGTATAAAGTTATAATTTTTTATATAAAGTTTGTTTTTCTTCACACGTTGATAATATTCAAAGCTGCGACGGCACGCGCGTTTATTAAGACCATCTTCATCAGAACCGCTTAAACTAGCTCCTAAGCATCAAATTCCTTCTTTGCCGAGGCGGGAAAGATATTTTCACTCTTTGTCTCGGCGTTTAAAAGATTCTCACCCTTTCCCTCCCCGGTGTTGATCGTGTTGAACAGTTTGTGCTTCGAAATTTGAGCCATTAGTGCGTGTATCAGTTCGATCGAGGCGCGGCTACAGTCGCGACTGGCCTTCGAAAGCTTATCCTCCGTGCGTTTCTCGTTTGGGTCGAGCGAACCACTCGCCATAAATTGACCCCTGCCGAGGCTTGTCTCGCTAAGCTCAAGCTTTTCCGAAAGGTCCAAAATTTGCCGGGTCGTATAGTCCGGGTTGCTCAGTAAACCGGAACTGCCGAGCGTATTCATCCAGTACTTATTCCACAGTGAGTCGAGCAGCTTCCGATCGAGCGCCGATTTAAAGTACGTCACGTCCAGCTGATAGTACTGCTTGCAGTGCACACCAAAGTCTTCGATTTTGCTCAACGGAATTGTCTGGTACTCGGACGGTTCTTCGTTCGGTGGTTTGTATCCTGTACCGGTAGAAAAAGTTTGTCGGATAATTTGTGCTCATACTTGAACTGTTACCTTCCACTCGACTTACCTTTGGGGTAGGTTCGGAAGGCGCCGAGACACACCTTCCCGGCCGATACGGTTCTAACGGGGTCGATCACAATCGCCACGAACGGCTCCTGGTACGTTTGGTTGAGCATCTGCGTGTTCACGTCAATCCCGGACAACCAGCAACCGTACCCGGGATGACTGTGGTACCAACCGATCGCATTCTCCATGCGTCCCACCTCCTTGGCCGATTCGATGTACGCCGCCATGTACTCGTACGCCTGCGATTGAGCGTTCACCCGGGTTTCTGTACCTTCGACCGGCAGGGCGAACGCGTCCATCACCACCATCGTGTCATCGACCACCTTCCCCAGCAGCAGTCCCATCACCTCGAGCGCCCCGCCGGAGCGCGAGTGCGTGACCATTTTAATCAGTGCCAGGGCGGAAATTTTGATGTCCTTAAAAAAGTTTGGATCCTTTTCCCACGGCCGGGCGGTCAGGATTCGCTGCTGCTGCTCGGCATCGTAGCGAAATATCTCGTCACTCGGTGGAAGAACAACGATGTTGTTTTCCATTTCCCACGTTTTCCTTGCCATCTCCATGATAGCAGAATTTGGCTTTTTAGATTCACTCTAGTAAGACCGAAACGTTTTCCAGCAGCGCGATGGTAGGCTTCGTTGTTTTCACCAAAAATATTGTTTTACTTTGCACTGACATATAGGCGCAAGCTACGATTACACGTACGCGCGTGCCATGCTGTAGGCAGGCAACGGCGAAACGCTTTAAAAACGCTTCGGAAACGCTACACGGTTTAAACTATGCAGGGAATGACCGTTAAGTAACTTTGTAATTATAATTTGGTTTATATTTTCACAATTGGCGCACTTTAAAACGCGTAATTAGAACATGGCTTTATTCCATTAATTGTGACACATTTTTGTTAAAATCGAGGTGAAATTGCATACTGTCAGGCGCATCGAAGTCTTTGTGTGAATAGGCTTTAGTTTTCTGGCATTGTCCAGCCCCAAAAAGTAATGTTTGTCCTATCCTCTAGCACTCTAATTATGAGCACACAGATATGACTGGTAAAATTGTTAATAAAATAATACTTTTGAGAAGAAAGCTTAGGTATGTTCTTAAAAAACACATCAATTGTCAAGAGTCTTCATAACCATGTAGATACACGTCTGTTAAGTCATAAGATTTCAATATAAATCTAAAATTGATGATAACCGAACACGACGCTCGATTAAACCGATCAGCCAACATTATTTAAATTCTAAACAACGGTTACTGCAGCTACTAACAAAAACACGTCTCTTCAATGGTAATGCATCAAATGCAGCGACAAAGCTTGCAAGCAGATCTATTAACCTTAACTGACGTCAAATTGCCAAACCCAGGGAAAGAAAAAAACAAACTGCATTCGTTGCAGCGATCATCAACGGGGGGTCTTTTTTAGGTGTACAAACATTAGCACGAACGAAATTGGAATATTTTCCAAGATCATCATGCAAATCAACACACAACCACCGCCAAAGAAACTCGTGAAATCGTCCCTGTTCCCGCTGCATTGCATTCGACCGGCAGCTGACATTGATGGATGGTGGATGTGAGAAAAGTGTTTGGCGTCTCCATTCGGTGCAAGCGTGGTCGCAGCCAAGAGCAGGAACTCTCCGCAGCCAAACTGTTTGCGTAAATTTGGTTAATTATCGTGAATTAAGCTCGCTGATGGAGATGTTGTTTGTTGCGCGGCATTTCGATGTACACGACGATGAGCTGGCGATGATTTATGACAAATTGCACGGTTCTTGTTTGTTTCGAGCGCGTGGCACAACGTGTACAGGAGCATGAAGGAACGCTCCCGCCGTTCGGTGGGATTTGCATAAAAGGTTCTAAATGACGTGGAAGACAGACGTTTTTCTTCTCTCTTCTGATAGAATATTTGATTTGATGGAACGCTATAGTTTGGGTAGGGATCGCTTTTTATTGCTTCAACAAATGATTTCATTTTGTTTTTTGGCTGGCGTGCATCTCTTGCGCGTAACGCTACACCATCTTGCGTTTTCAGCGTGAAAAAAAGCAGCACCACACACGTACAGCACATCCTAAAAAAGCTTCTTCACATCCTTTACATTTGTGCTACATTATCGATGATGTTATCATGATGCTTTAGAACAATGGTCAGCGTGTAAACTGACACTTTGCAGGCAGATTGACGTCGACGGTTGCGAATTGTTGTGTGGCGCACTGTGTGTTCGCATCCCAATTGAAGATAATGTGTCCACGATACCGAACCGCAGCATCTCATCGAGCTTTCCTGTGCCGCGCATTCCTGCTCGGCCCACTGGCTGCTCCATGTAATGTGAGTGATAGCTGTATTTTTGAGTTAACAATACCGAACAGAAAGATTCGATTGACCAAACAATAACCGGGGTGAGGCAAAAAAAAAACGCTATACAGCTTAACCCATTCTTCATGAAAAGGGAGGGGAAGAAAAAACTCTTCCATAGAAGCTTCTTTTATCGCACATCACCAAGCAAGTGGGCCAAATGCTTGGTAACATCGATACCAATGATTTGCGCTCGCGGTTCGCCATTATTACTATCAAAAGTGGTGTGGAAAAGTGTGGCCGGCTGCTGACAGGCAGATAACGAACGCGTGCTGCTTCGTGGTGGGTAGCTTTCGACCGTACATTAGAATCATAGGATGGTGCGTGTGCCGATGTGCAGGGAAGGATAACGATTCTGTACATCATGATTGATAGCAGGCTTTTCGATGTTACGGTGGCTGCGATGCGATGCTCGCTGGAAATATTTGACAACAAATTGGGCCAGCGGCGTGGGCTATATCTTTTATTTGGTGTCTTTTTTTTACATGTAAACCGCATAAACGGTGGAGAAATTGATTGAAATTAAATTCATGGGGCTCAAGGTACACAACATTCAACTTCACAGGCGGTAGTATCGCCGGTAAAGGGCAAGCAGAGGACGGATACTGATCGATTGCTGGCCTTTGAGATGGGTTTACGTTACAACACGGCAGGTGTGAAGGAAAATTGTGCCCTCTTGAACGTTCGAATATTGTGGCCTATACGGTGTACGAAGCATCCTCATGTTTCAAAGTAATATAGCTGTATGACGTCATGGAAATTTCCTGTGGTGATGTTTTTTTTTCTCTGTTATACCATATGAGACCACTATTTGAATGGCCTTTAACGTTCGGCGTTAGGCTTGACGGCCCACAATGTGTTGTGTGGTTTATCTTTGGTAATCAGAGAATTCGTGTATTGCAAAGAAAGCATACGCTTTACGGGAAAATGATGCCACGAATCGCATTGCACTTTGACATACTCTTCTGCTGGTAGGATAAAACGAGCAAAAGTTTTGATGTAGTTTTTGTTTCACTGCAACAAAAATAGCGGTGGGAGATCGAAAAAGCCCGACCGGGTCTGTAACTTTCGGTGGCATTGGGTTTCACAGAATCTGGGCTTGTTTATTTGCAATGGTGACGGAGAAGTCCATTCGATTGGTGTAAATATTCCATGACGTCAAAAGGTTCACTGCATTAATTAAATTAACATGTTTCAATTTAAAGTTCCATCACAGTTCACAGTTTCGAAGGAGAAAGTCGTGCGACTATTAAGGGAGACCTTAAGTGTGAGGTTTCAATAAGTCGAAAGCGGTTATTTATTTATTTCAACCATTATTTTAAATGGTGGAAAATAGTATAGGAAATATTAACGCAGCATTTCATACCATTTTTAATATGATGCGCATAGAAATAATTGGCCAAACTGCAATGATGCTGCAATTATGTGGCAAACGCAACAAGAGACCGGTAACGGCGTTACAAACGTAACGCTTGCGCGATTTAGTAGATCAACAGTGGGACTGAAGCCGGTATCGGTGCGGTCAAAACGTTGGCAAGTAGAATGAGCGTTTAAATTTAGCAAACATGTTCAACAGTGCCTTTGAAAACGCTCTAATATTCACTTAAGAAAAAAATAGAAAATATATTATTGCTTCAATTAACTTGCTAGCAAGGTGTTAGCCACAAACGTAATTCAAACTAATTTTGCTTTATCGAACATTTTAACAAACTGCTAAATACATTATTGACCACGCGACACAAAATAGCCCACACCGCGTAGAGTTTTGACCAGGCGTGCGGTCGCAGTCCCATCGTGCAGGGTAAACAACATTGCTTGCCGACACACGGACGCTTTGCCGTTGGGAGTTTTGCCGCTTCTCAGTTTGGTTGCAAACGCCCAACTGCTCGGAGGTGGCCCACGATCCGGTCGTACTGTCGCTCGTCGTCTTGCTCGCTTGCCGCGCTTTACGGAAGAATTTTACGGTTGCAAGGAAACGAAACTGGAGTTCGCGCGTTCCTACCAAATTCGTCAGGCCATAAAAGAAGGCAAAACAACAGTTTGCTGGAAATGTTTGCAAATTTGTCGATATTTCAAAGCGCGATCAAAGATCAAAGAGGAGGTTTCGTGCTGCAAGCAGTGCCCCACAATTGAAAGCGTAAAACTTCCATCTCAGCGAATGGCCCCAGAGATCGGTTCAACATAAATCCCCCTTTTTACCCTACACTTTTGTCCATCACTCCCTGCATCATCCGCTCCGAGTTGACCTCGCCGCTGCTGCTGCTCGAGAACGGTGTTAATGGTTCCTTCTAACCGGGAAAGGAAAGCCAGATAAATGACAAGTGTTTATTTTTGCAAACGAATCTAAAAGCACGTATCGTTGCGTGGCGTGAGAAAACCTGACCGAATCCGGGCGGAATTTGGAAAGCCTGTTTGGATAACGGAAGTGTGTAGGTGTGTGTGTGTGTGCGCCTCTGTGTCTGTGGCAGTGTTAGTTAGTTTTCCTCTTTAACCGTACAGTTTTGATTATCTCGCGAGATTTGTGATTTGACCCATACGCTTCACACAATAAGCATCCCGCAAGTGCGCGACCACCGACCGTTTTCCGTTCCGCCAGATAGGCCCCCATAAAAAACCCCGCAGCTCCATGTAAGTGCTTCAATGCGTGAGTGTGTGCTATGTGAAAATAGTTAAACATAGAGAGAAAGAAGATAGCAAAAGTGCAAAATATAACCCTCTGCCACACTTCCAGGTGGGTAGGGAGGGGGGCTGGGAAAGGAAAAGTTGGCAGATTTGATGAAACAAGATTTGTTTTCACTTCTCGGACGTGCCACGCGTGTGTGTTAAATGGTCCATTTCCACTAATTGAATGATGTGACGGGAGATTTTCCAGGGCCGGCTCGCGGATTCATTCCTTCTCAGACACAACACAACGCATTACTGAAGATTACAGGTAGGTTTTCCATCTCTTTATTTTTCCATTGCCCGCCCAAAGCTTTTCCTTCCAAGTGTGTGAATGGAAAGTTTCGTCCCCGTGGGAAGATAACGTTGAGTGGTTTCGAAATGCGAATGCGGTGATGCTGCTTTGTGCAGGGCTAGGAACAATCGATTGGAATTACCATCATCTTGGTTCGGTGCGACAGCAACTCTTATCAAGAACGCCACGGCTCCGATCAGCTTTGGTTGGCCCTCCGCAGGCCCTTCGTGTTTGACTGAAGCTAGTGACGAAATTTCGAATTGATGCAATCGCTCCAGGCCCCTAGGCCTCTTTGCTAGCTCCAAGCAGTGACTTCAAAACTTCTTGGTAGCACCCGGATGGATTGAATATTTATTGGCCAACGATAATGGTTTGTGTAGCGAACCCTTTCCGAATTGGTTGGACACCAAATTGTTGTGCAATGGGCGAAGATGCGTAAATTATCTTTTCCCTCCGTGAGGTGAAGATGCGTAAATTATCGCTTGGTCAAGTGAATTGCGTTAGGGATTGCGGCTGCGGCTTGGGAGTAAAGCAGCCAGAAGGGCGAAAGTGGTAAAATGATGAAGAATCCTTTTGGGGTCTGAAAAATTTGTGCATAATTTATTGTATGCTAATGCCAAATGGTGAGGTAAAATCGGCCCGACTTTCTTCATCTTTCGGTGGTAAAAAGGTTTAAGGCTTTATGAATTGTAGAAGTGATAAAGTTGTGCTGCAATACTAAACTATGCGATCACTGCTTCAAATCCACCATTGCTTGATGAGGTTCGACGAGTGATTAATAGCCGGAAAATGATAGTTTGGGATTTTTTTACTATTTTTAGTGTATTAGAAAGTATTAGAAGAATCACGCCATGACCAACAAACACGGCACGACTATTGAAAAAATAATCGAATCCAACTCGAAAACGTCCTCCGCCAAAGACATTCGAGCGTTATAACCATCAATACGCCAATTGAACGCACGTTTTTCCTTTTCCTTTTCCTTGGTCCGTACGCTTTTTCTGTGTTTTACTTGGTCGATTGGGTAGAATACGAAAATGCGTCCCAACAAGTCGCGCACTGGCTCACTACCCCATCAGATCTCATTTGTTCGAGTAACGCCCCCGGCCGCAAATCCCGTCCACCGCGCGTTCGTAACGATTAAATCAGGGTCAGGAAGGTTTTTGGTTGGTCTTTTCCCTTTTTTTCTCTCGCCCCAGCAGACAACAATCATTACAAAGCTGGTGGTAGGTGATTAGGAATCGGATGGTTGGGGGGGGGGGGGGGGGGGGGGGGGGGGGGGGGTGTGGTCGGTAGGTCACTCAAGCGTTGCTCGGGGACATCCTCAATTTGTCGTTCGAATATTTCTTTATTTCACCGCGGTGGCGACAACGACGGCGCAACACCTTCCACTCGTCGACGCCCGCGATAGTTTCCGTTTTGGATAGAGAACCAGGAAGGTGGGGTTTTGGGGGAGGTTAGCGGAGAGGGAGGATGTGGTCGTGTTTTACCGATTTTCCCTCTCCGTCTGCTGCTGATGTGCGGCCCCTTTTGCTGCACGGACTGCACGCCACGGCGTCAGCACTGTAGGTTGAAATTGTTTCAATCCATCCTGCGCAGTATGCATCTCACGTACGCCAGTGCTGAACACCGGCGAAGGTGCATTTTGTCCGCTCTAAAACTGTATTATCTTTTTCGTGACGCTTGGGGCGGCGAACGGGGTAATGGTGGGGGCTAGGAATGATGGGAATTTGGGAACCCAAAAGAAAAAAAAAGAGGAAGAAAAATCCCATTCACACACATTCTCGTCCCAGAACGTTAAGCCACATGAGTTCGTTTATTTTCCACTCTTTTATGCACTTCTTTTGTTTCGTTGCTGTTCGAAACATTCGGTACATTAATAATTCCGCGTCGACCCGCGCAACCCCTACGATGAATCAGCTGCAAGTTATAAATGACAAAAGCGCCGGGGACAGCTTAGTTTATGATCGAATGCCACCACCCAGCCTTCCCTCCTCGAACCTCCCCCCCCCCCCCCCCCCCCCCCCCCCCCCCCCCTCCCTGCACCCGTCTCCCGCGAAGGACGCGTGGAAGAATAAAAAATGCGCGAAAGAAAGTCTGAACAACGGAACATTAGCGCCCCCTTCACCCTTCGTGGTGGGGTTGGGGGGATTCGAACCCAGCGGAAGATAAACAAAACCTGGTGGCTGTCTCTTGGTTCGGCTTCCCCCAGGACGGATCGGTCGTGCGGGCGTGATCCGCGGTTTGCCGACGTCCGCGGCGGTCGGTTGGGGCGCGTCTTTTACGACGTTTCACGTTTCATTGCCACGGACGGGGTGCGTGCGTGCGTGCGTGCTTTACGATGAGCGGCAATTCGGTCAGCCGAACACATTGACGTAATCCGTGCGCTGACCGGAGGCGAGCGAGGGCAAACAGATACAGATGAGCTTGAGCGAGCATAGTAGCGAAAGCAAAACAAAAAAAAAACGCAGGTACGCAGGCAACCTTTCATATCGCACGGTTCACTGCGTGATGGACGGGTTTTGGGGTGAGAATTTACTAACAAATATTAATACATTTTAAACTCTGTCATTGCGATTGGCGATTAAGACTTCTATTACATAGCTATAATCTTATGAAAGCTATAGTCTTATTGATGAAGCTCTAAGATAATTTATCTTAATATACCTTAAATAAGAAAATTCATCTTATTGATAATTTTGATAGATCAGTTGTACTTTTTTCTTACAATCTGTTGCGAGCTTTTTATAAATTCGACAGCTTACTAAGTGATTTTGAAAAGAACGCAAGGCATGCTACATATATTTAGTTTTTGAAGTACAATACGCATAACCAATTTAAAAAAACGCAAGATTGGCAACCGTTGAAATTGCTCTTAATTTAAACACAGTTTGACTAAGGTATGAGAAATTTAATGTAATCGATTTTATTGGTTTTGCAAATAACTTCGAAATGCATTAACCGTGTTACCTAGAGAGCAAACTTTTTTCATTTATCTTTTCTATCTATAAAAGTTTAAACAAGCATTTAAAGCTAAATGCCAAAATATAACAAATCTAAATTAACACAACATTAAAAGACAAAAGAAGGGTAAAATTAAGTTGCAAGCACAAAATGAAGAAACAAAACAAAAAATTAAAATAAGAAGAAAAAAGCGACCATACGGGAAAAGATGAAAATGAAAAGAGTTTAGAGGAGATTTAATGTTGTAGGTTAGTTATTTATGATGAACCATCAGAAGCGTATCCGATTTTTTTTAATAAAAAATGACCATCATGTAGTTAGCTAAAATATTTTGAAATTTGCAGTTAATTCTAGATTTTGTAAATATGTGCACTTGAATTTGATTTTCTTTAATTTTATGCATAAGAAAAGACAGCGTTAATTTGATTGTGGTCGTTTTCAAAATTGGATGAGAAATTTCAAATTTCTTCTAATTTTCTTTAAAAAATGATTGTTTATAAACCATATGAATTGCTCCTCATCGACACCTTTTGCAATCACTTCGGCATTCAAGGGTTAAAACGCAGCGCAAACCATTTACATCGCTTAATGGATTGGCCCCTTACCGGGCAGGGGATCTGCTGCAAACAGGACGCCATGCCCTGGCGGAAAACAGACCGCCGAATTAAACCGATCACAGATGCTCCGCCTTTCGGCCGGGAATGCCGTGAATCTCTGTTCCGATTTCTAGCGCGTATCACATTTCCGTACGCCTGCACAGCGCTTCCCAACAATCGATACAAGAATTCGCCGATAAGATCGTCCCGTCGTGTCGCTGGTAGGGGTTCAATTTCAACAGCAGAGTTTGCCAAAACATTCCATCCAGGGGTAAATATCGCAACACCAGGGTACGCAGGGTGCTAAAAAGGTGAGACCCGGCTTGCGTGTGTGATATGACGGAAATGCGATACCGGACGCTAAACGTGGTGGAAAATGATGTGAACGCCGGCCAACGGTATGAACGATGGAAAAAGAGTGGGGATGGGGGAGAAGGGGAGAGGGGGGGGGGGGGGGGCGGGTTGGTGGAAACGGGAGCAGGTCGAGTCGACAGCTGGTGATGAGAAATGTTTTATCTTGCGGGACGGGAACATAAAAGTTAATGATCTATCTCACACGGTCACGGCCATTTGACAGTGGCCGCCTATCAGTTTCCGATTTGTCGGCGCTACTCCCGCGTGTCCTGCCCGGTGAAGGGAAACACAGAGCCAACAAAGGACTCTGCCCACATGTGCTGTGACCGGTGCCGATCGCGCACTGTAATGCTGTCGTAGTTTGGCAAAAGTTTTACATGAGCTTTGGCCATGACATATTGACGGGTCGCGTAAGACAAACGGTAAGCGGTAACCACCGACGCAACTGTCCGCCCAGAAGCCAAACACCGAGCGGTCGCTTTTCCACGCCGGTGGTTGGTATGATAAATATGCGCTAACGGGTGGAACGTGCTGTGGTGGGTGCAGTTGGACACATTTTTGTACACTGTAGTCGTCGCCTTAAAGCGATGGAACGTTCCACATTTCGTCCGGTTAGTACGAGCGACGAGATGCGTACAACTCGCCCCAACACCCTGCCCTACCCCTTGCGAACGGAAAACGGGAATGTTGCAGAAAATGAATCGATACGAGTGAAAATTACGAAACGCTTTTTTTCGGACGGGGTGCTAGTGGGAGTGATGGAAACAAAAAAAAAAAAAAAACAACGAGTTGGTCACACAGAAGACGCACACAAATTCATGCTTTTCCAGTTCATTTAACGCATCGAAGAAAAGTACGCCGGCACGCTGAACGTTCGTGCTGAAGCTGTGCTGCTTGTTGCTGCTGCTGCTGCTGCTGCTGCTCCTGCTGCTACTTCATCTGGCCGGTGGACTAACTTTTCGGGGGTTCGCTTGTATTTTGGTTGGCCGAGTCCGACCGCGTTTCCAACCGAGCCGGACACAATGTTAACCATTCCGTTTTATCGGTTTCCCCTCGGGTGCTTCATGGAGCGGAAGCCAAAGTGCCGTAGCGGAATGGAAGCATTTTTGGGCGAGCGTTGTCTTTAAATTATGTTTATTAGCATTTTGGGACACTTTTGCACACGAGCACCAGCTACGGTCGCTTATTGCCAATGCAATGATTTATCAAAGTGCGCTGATGGATGCTTAACTGTGAGTGAGTTTAACGATTTGAATGAGCCCGTTAAGCTTCCACTTTGACGGTGGACTTTCAGTTAAAATGCACTTCTACTTCATGCTGCGTAAATTGCGCTCTGACTTGACTTCTGTTCTTATTTTCTTTTGCTGCGAGAAAGATTGAGATGAGATATGAATTTAAAATCCGCAGATTAAAATTGTAGCAAATCTCCACTCTCTCTCTCTCTCTCTCTCTAAACCGGCCACATCCATCGAACGTAATCTTGTCCCTTTTTGTGCCAGCATAAATCATTTCCGCGACTCCCATAGCGAACGCATTGGCTTATCGTTCGGTGGCGGAGCATGTAGAAAGAATGAATGCATTTGCTCCACGACGTGAAGAGAAGCATCCTATTCATGTGCGTCCTTAGCCTCACACAATCTCGCTGCAGTCGGTCGGGCAGGGAGGAAGTGTTTGAAGTGCGCCCGGGTCGGGCGCTACCTTTTCACGAAAAAAAAAGAAAACGAATAAAAGGGCAGCAACAATTTTCACCTCACGAAGGTGTAACCAGTTTTTGATGTTTCTTTCCGTCTTTGGGGCATGTGCACCGGTGAAGCAAACGAGCTCTAGTCAGCAGACCAGCTCGGTCCTTCATCCCCTCCCCCCCCCCGTCAGCGCAAGCAAAGGTGAATGTGCATCGATTAGGGTTGAAAGCTCGGCGATGCTTGTCGACACTGCGCTTTTGACCCTTTTCACCTGACCAGAACAGGGCGGGCAAGGTGTGCGAACGTGAACGAGCAGGGAACGGGAAACAGCTCGTCGTCGTTACGCGTCGTCTTTTTCTCGTGGAATAGGGCGGTAGAATGTGTGAGTAAGGGATGAAAATGATTGAGCTGTCGTGGAGCGTAAAATCTTGAAGTGTTCATTTGAATGTCACATCGATGGGTGAGGGCGTATGGGAGTGGTGGAAGAGCTAGGATCTGTGACGGTTGCTCTTACAATAAAGGACGTTTAGGCGTTTTGTTACACGGCAAGACGTTACGAGGTTAAGTCCCATATTGTTATGACATACTGTTAACTAAAACTCCGTTTCTTCAAAATGTTATTTGATGAATTCGACACCATAAATCACAACTCCCACTATTTCCGCTTTCGAAAACGATTCCCTTCCGAACGCGTGTGACGAAGTCAAACAAAGTGCTGTGACTCCAGCAATGACCTACCCGATTTCCTCTAAACGGTTCCCCCCTTCCCCCCCCACAGTGCAAGCACGAAAGGCAACAAACGTGTCAAACGCGTTAAGAAAAATGTCTCAAATTTCTGCTTCGATCGCATGCGGCACACATGTGTGTGCTGCTGCCCGGTACGGTAGGAAGGAGTTATGCTTTTAGAATAGCTAATAACGATCGTAAATTATGGCACCAGCTACAGCAGCAGCAGCAGCAGCAGCAGCCTTGATCGCGAACGACCACTGGCTGGAGTGGGCGGAAGAGTTCAGAAGGTGCTCGCAGTGCGAAAGGTGTTCCGGTGCGGCACGGGTGAGTCCAATTAAAGGGCAGCATATGTTTCGGTTTCGATTGCCCAACGGTCCCACACACACGTGCCTGGTATGCGGTAGGGGGGAGTCACTGCAGCAGCATAGCGTGCAGTTCAGCTAAGGTTAGGGTTGCATAGGGTAGGGTTAGATTTCTAGCTTGATTTCCAGTCTTTCATCACCATGGTTTCGTGGGTTGAGTTAATAATTGTAAATTACGTTTGTGTTCCGGGCGAATCGATGTCGGAATGCAACCGTGTTTAAAGCGAGGTGTTGGAAGCTAGCCACGCTTAAGCAAATATGAATCCAACTAGCGTTAATTTGGTGGGCGCCAATGGGGGAACGTGGAAGAGATTTGTGTCTGATATTGTAAACACCTTTGAGACGCTATTTATTGCTTAATCACTGGGTCTTAATTTGTACTCTACATATTTTTCTGCTGCCTCGTTTTATTAACTTTAATTATTTTACCTTTTAAAATTAAATTGAATTAAATCTACTGCTTCATTCGTGTTGCTGTGATAAAAATCGAACGGAAAAAGAGAGGGCAAATAAAATTCTTCTTGAAGAAATGTCATTGACAAGTCCATCTGTACGCCGGACGGAGGAGAAGAGTCTTGCAATTGGTAAACGTCACGTCCAAGAAGGTGACATTGCTCACCGAACGAACGTCGGTACGTCGAATTCAATCAAACGCTCGGCCGACATCGAGGGATTTATTTTTATTGCATCACCGATTCCGCAATCCTTTCGTCCTGCTAAGCGAGTGTCGTTGATTGCTATTAGCTTACGAGTTTTTTTTTCTATCCCCAACACACACTTGCACAAGGTTCTGTTCTAGCTAGCAAAAAGAAGAGTATCCTCAAAATCTCGAGCTAAATATTATCAATTTGTGCAGTACATGGTTATGCTACACAGTTGTTTGATCCTTCATAGTAACCCTTTCCTCCTATTCTCCTCTTTCGTTGAGCCATGGGACATGGGATAATCATTCCGGCAAGATGAAATGCTAGTCACGTCCCCGGGCTAAGCACACCGGAAATGGATATTTGGGGACATTTTCGGGCCGGATGTGGATTGGCACAGTCCACGCAAGCGTGTGTGTGTGTGCAGATAGCGCGAGTGCTGCTGCCGAATGGGTTTTCCTCGGTGCGTGCCGTGATTTGGCAATTGGCACAATATGAACCGGCTGTGCGTTACCCGCCCCGTCAGGTTGCGGTAGGTTAGGGAAGCCGTTTCCGATTTTGTTAAATATTTTATGATGCACAGACTAGGGGGATGCGGGTGATGCCAAGAGCAGTGTGCAGGGTGCAAATTTATGTTAAATGGTGAAACAATTTCACCAGTGTCGCAAGCTTTATGACCTGCCAGTGATGTTGTGCAGAGAGTGGGGAGGGTTTTAGCATTAAAAAAGGTCATTCGTAGGCACATTATTGTCTTCAAATCGTAAAATCCGGCGAGTGCGGGTAGGTTATCAATTTTAGAATCTGTTTTGCTCGGTGCTCTGAGGCTCAATTTTGTAAGTGGCACGTGTGCATTAACTTTGCGGGTTTATGGCCCAAAATGTTTGATACAAATGTGCTCAAACGCACAGTTGTGAACAGTAATTCATTCGCTTTGCTGTACCTACAAGCAACTGTTACACGGTTACAGCGAGTAGCTTTTTAATTTATCTAGGTTCTTAGATGTACTTTTTCCCTGGTCCCAACATCGTTTTCTATCCACGTAATATTATTTTACACAAACAGCAAAGTGTCTTAGAAAGCTGAATCGGAAAAATCGAACATCACACCAAGGCGACCCAAAAAAGGAAAGTCAAACAATTGTCCGCTTTTGATTGAAGAAACCATCCCGAACAGATTATGCCACGCTCGGGAAGGCGGCCCAAGCGCCGTTTGCACACGAAACGAAGAAAGCTTCTCCGGTTCGGCCACTTGTTAGTGAGCGGCAAATCCTTGCGGATTAATAATCGATACGATTTCAAACAATCAAACTTGATACTTGCCATTACTCGTCCGCTTGCCACTTTCGTTCGTCTTTGAAATTGTTTATCGCCAGTAGCTGTTGTTCCGTTTTGTCGCTTCACATCTTCACACTGTAAAGGAGCCGGGTTTCGATGGCTTTTCAAAACGAAGGGCTGACAATCGTACCCCGGAGTATCGGTGGCCCGGCCCGGTGAGGCGAGTGGTTTATTGTCCTGTAATAACTTCCTCGGAGTGGGGTGTGACCGTGGACCCTGGCTGCCCAGGCTGCCCTGTGCCACTACATTGGCAGCAGTTTATCTGGTCGGTCGTTTTTCATTCGCATCTGTTGCGCGTTCGAAGCCCGCATCACTGGTGCTCCGAAACGACCGGTATCGCCTGGTAATGGCGACTTGTGTGTGGTTCGCTTTCGTCGCTCTTTGACCCTTTCTGGTGCGCAGAAGAGTTTTGCTTTCGCACAACTGTCAAATGAGGGAGAAAACGGTTTTACGTTTTGTGCACACACAACACATCGTTACCCTTATTTTCCAGACTTTTTTTCCCCGAGACGGAGCCTGGATTTGCCCCTTTTCTTTTACACAACAATTTTCAGCCAGCTCGACAGCAAACGGTTCGTTATCAGTCTGTAGAGTTGTGCCGATTGTGTCCGTTTTTTTTTTGGTCTTTTCTTACAGGGTTCAGCATCCTTTTGCCACGTACGCTTGAGCTGTACTTCCACCATCGGTTGTGCATGACATGGCGAGGATGCACTCCCGCTGGTGCATTCCTTCAAACGCCCTCGACGCGGGACGGAAACACGAGTGCAGGATTGGAGCACAGGAGCATGCAACGGAAAGGGAAAAGTTTGTCCTAGCTTCAAGCCAAACCGCTCGTACTGAATGATGGTGCGGGCGCTTTCCCGCTAGCAAAAGGATCCACCAACAGGGGGAGAGGGTTGTGTTCGCTGACCTAGCCCCGCTTACGGTCCGATGGGTGCTTTATTTTATCAGCTGTTGAAGAAGAAATGATTTGTTTTTTGCGCACTCCCCTACGTCCCCTTACGCCGCTGCTGGGCTGACAAGAATAGCGGACAAAATTAAAAAACTTTCCTGTTCAGTTTTAGTAGCGTTTGCTTGCCATCGATAATGCTATTGCTTCTTCGTTTTTGGTTTGTTTCCTTGGCACGTGTTTCTCGTTGTTTTGGGGGTGGCGTCGAGGATTGTGCACTTTATGTCTTGGAAGGAAAAAAAAAAACAGTCGGTTTGAGAGGTGTAAAAAGTGTAAGCTCTTCAGGATGGAAGTCGATTGATTAGCTGAACAAACGAGTTACCGGACTCGTTGGTGGTGCCTGAAGATCGATTCCTTTTTAAGTACTACCGTGTGTTCAATTACTTTAAGGGGATGTTATTTTTACACGACAAACTTCGCTCCTCTATTGAGAGGATAAGTTTTCTATGTGGTGTTTTGTAAATTTAATTTCTTATTCTACGCTTTTCTTCTCGCAAGCAGACGCATTTCTTCTTCGGAGAGTTCCAAATTTAACACGAGCTAAATCAATTGAGCAAAACCATACAGGCCGACCTTAAATGCTCCAAAATAAATTAACCATCGTTGCATGACACTGTGTGGTGCGCGTTGCCACTCAGACACAAAAATCAATTCAGATTTCAACAAGTGATAAAAGAACGATCAAATTCGTACGCGTCCCCAGCTTCCCGTGACTCACACCGGCGAACCAAGAGCCATGAAATCGTTTAACGCGTCCAAGCCATTTTCGTTTCGTGGAATTGAGAGCACGGCTGGCATCGGTCGGGATTTTATGACAGATCGAAATTGATTTGTACTCAACGTCCCCGTCCATCCCGTGTACGGTCAAGTCGGCAAACAGTACAGTGCAACGGTGCGCCATCTCTTGCCCGATGTAAATTCCCCGATGTGTCAATTTGTTTCGCTTTCTTCGGCTTCGGTCGTCCAGCTTCAAATAAGCACACGATGCGGATGGAGGGCACCATTCGTCATGTGCGCACAAATTTGGTTGCATTCCTTGGCATTCCGCGCCAACCCTGAAAATGACCCTTAATGGTCGCTTAAACGTCTACTAGCATTGTGCCCCCCCGGCAGAGATGGAAGAACGTATGTCTGGTGTCGTTGGTGTTGTTTTTTTTATGGCTGTAAAGTTCATCCATAGTCTACGGAATGGTGCTTTTTTATCTGCTGAATGAATTTTATTGTTTCCGCCGCTGCATAAACGAAACGCCGAAGCATAAGCTGGTTTGGCTGCGCGCGTTCAAAGTGACTCCCACTGCTCGAAGTGCACCATGCATTTGAAGTACGGTTTGGCAAAACATTGGGACCCGTGTGTCCTTTTGCGAACGCGGCGAAGACGAAATGTAAATACTTTCTTACACTGGTGCTTTTTTGCCGTCGTGCGTCCTTTCCATGGGCAGGGAAGCTGTTTTTCTGAAACGATGACTTTGTCTTGCGATGAACGGGAGAGGGGGGGGGGGTGGGTTGAGCGGTACCGCGGAGATAAGATTTATCGTCACTGGCTGCTTGGTTGATGAAAAATTGACCTTAAAGTGTTCCCGTTCGT
The DNA here is from genome assembly GCA_000349105.1 of Anopheles epiroticus. Lineage (NCBI taxonomy): Eukaryota > Metazoa > Arthropoda > Insecta > Diptera > Culicidae > Anopheles > Anopheles epiroticus. The sequence goes on along the minus strand of KB670281.1, from coordinate 210,525 downwards.
TTTTGAACATATCTCTTCATTATCTTGAGTACGCCTTCTCAAACACTTTCTAAGGCGGTAAAGGAACGGGAAGCGAATGTGAAAGCGAAGGACGTGTTAAATGGACAAATTTCAGGAACGTGTCAGGTGACGTCTGGCTGCATGTGAGCTGTATGATGGGCTGTTGGTTGCATATATGCATACGCTGGCGAGCGATTGACTTGCTCCAGCATGTTTTGGCTCGCGTCATTCATCTGAGCCTTGTGTCAGCCCATTTGTCGCAGTAGTGCCGTGGTGGGCGGTGGTTGGAATATAAATTGCCATCGGTCGAGCAATATGCCGTACTTTTGACAAGCGGAAAATACGGGATTCCTCGACGTTGTGCTGTAGAATGCATTTGATTGGTGTTGGTAAGGAACAGTGAAAAGCTACCAGCGAACTAGAAGAGAGTGTGACTTTTCCTTTACCTTTACCACAAATGTCTTTAAGCGAAGGTCGATCACAAGGATTAAATGTTTCAATGAATTACTTCCTTAATTCTACGTACCACCATATCCATCGTCTCGTTTTAAAGCAATTGAACTTTTAGACCGTATAGCCACAATGAATATTTCACAAACAACAAAACTGACATTAAATTGTGGCGGCGTAATATCGCCGAAGATTTGTCTGAAGTCTCGAATTTTATGGCCTGTTTTTTTTTATTTCGCTATATTAAGATGGAACATAACATATAGCTCCAGCTCAATGTCTGGGCTCTTGGTCTGGGCGCTTTGTCTGGCTCGTGAGAAGACGTGTGGGTATCAAGCACTTAACTAATATGATTGGTGCTTATTCCAAAAAAAAAACAAAACTTAAAATAGATTCATAAAATGAAAACGTGGCATCACCGGCACAGGCCGATTCTGCCCACATAATTGACTTTGTTCATCGAACGGTTTTCTGTACCCTGCGCATTATTTTCCCTCCATTTAGCACGGTGTCCTGAAGAATACCGTACTTAATTCATCAAAAGCGCTCGTAGGCTGAAAGTCTGAGCGCCACGAGTTTCGGCACGTCTGTTATCGTGCGCCTGCCAGTGCCTACGGAACATACACCCTGAACACCTGTTTGCTGTTTGTACATACCGCACATCCTCGACTCGACCGGTCGCTGCTGTGCTACTGGCCCCGCAGCGCCTTATGCCTGTTGAAAGCTTCATTTGAAATCAAAATTGCTCAAGCACCATATTTGCCGACGGGCTTATCTTCCGTTCCGCATTTTCTTTTTTTTTTGTTTTGCCCATGATGCTCGAGTGTACACCAAAAAATTAGGGCCACATTGCGACACCGCTGGCTTAGGTGTGGTTTTGCCAACCCCTCGGTACACGGATGCCCTTGGACTGATTCCAGTAGTGAGGTTGAGGGCAAACAAAATACCCCATCTAGATCAATGGGCATCCCACTGGAAGGTAACGCAGTGCCCGGAGTTGCTTGCGAAATGTGTGGGAGTTGCTCTTTGCTCTTTGCGCGCGCGTGTGTGTGTGTGTGGATGATGCTTGCTTTCATCGTTCTGGCTGACGTCAGCGGAGCCCAATCCACACCGGACAAAGGAAGGGTGGATCCGCTCACCGTCTTCAAACAGCTCTAAAATTGTCTCACCAACCACCGGTGAAGTTTAGAATGAAGATGAACGATTCCTTAGGGCTGTTGCTTGCTGGAAAGCGGATGCTGTGTGGATTAAGACACTCGTGCAAGCGTGGGCCGGTTGGGTTGCATTCCCCATTCATATGGATCCGTCTTGTGCGATGGCACAATCTAATAATGGACGACGGAATTAACAAAACCAATCATCGAATTTACAAGAGCCGGCAAGCCCGGTGGCAACGGCAAGGGTGACTGGTGACGAAGCATACGCAATTACCTGGTATGATTAACGCGCTGACAGCACCGTAAGGGTCGTGCATGACGTGCAGGAAAGTGGATAGCGGCAGGTTAGGGTTTAAACGTTTGCTGTACAATGCCCTGCCGAACCGTACGTTCCAATACCTTGCGGTACGGTCGTATCGCGTCATTCTATAGCGGAGCTGTGCGCTGGATGGAAAATTGCGCACCGACAATCAAGCACACGACCCACAGGTCTTTTGGACATCCTGCTAGACGAAAAATGGCGAAGAAACCACTCGTTTCTTAACATGAACAAGGTGCGCGCACCAGGTAGCGCAAATTCGATGGCCCATAAACGCCACCCCGTTTGCACAAACATTTGCTCTTTCTCCTTCCCGGTGCAGATTACGCGTCGCGGTTTCGCACCACCAGACACGCTACCGGCATTCGCGTACCATTTCAAGTCGCGTGTTTGCGGTTTTGCGGGGTCCCGTCCGTCGGGGTTCCTTGCGCTGCCCCCGATGTGTAAGGTGTTAATTTGCTACAACTTACCCCGTAGCTTACCTCATCTTCCTGCGGCCCCCTTTCAAACAGATGCTCTTGAAATGGTTGTGAGAAAAAAAAATCGAAAAACACATACACACAATCACAGGTCCAACCAGTGGTTCAGGGTCGGAAGCAGTGGCAGCAACAAGAAGGAAAAAACCCACTCCTGAGGGTCGGATGAGTAAGCAGAAGAGCCGTGCTCATCAGTGGCCCGTTTCCGAAAGGTGGGATTTTGAAGTGAGGTTTTCAGATGAACTCATAAACCGAAGCCGGCAAATTAGTGTACAGAAAGAAATCAAACGCCGCTCGTGCGTGCGGCTTTACGCTGGAAAGCTTTGTTTAGGATACGGTTACACCTAATATCGGTTCGCAATTTATTTCTGCCCTGCTTTGGCATGATCGATGCGTGCGGTAGGTTTGAACGAACGGCTATAAAAATAAACATCTTATCTAGGTCGAGTGTGCCGCCGGATCTCGATATTTAATGGTGGATCTCGGTTTATTAATGTGCTTCGGAGGAAAGCGAGTCTTTTTCACCTAAACGAACACCTTTTATCACGTTACCATCGCGCACTGTTTGGTTTATCGCAATCTCCTTCGCACGGTGTGATTTAGCCACCGATTGATTTTATGTCTCATTGGCACTATCTTATGTTATTATTACAATTATTTATTTGGTCCTTCGCCGAAAACCGCTTAACGGGGCGGTACGTACATAGGAATATAGCACACGAACAACTGACAGTATTTCATAACAGACATGATAAAATCAAATTGATACGGGTGAATATTGAAAGAGCAAATCATGGCTTTGAGCGGAGTATTGTGGCCGTGTAGCTGCCGTGTACTTTACGTGTGACATGTATAGTTTGTTGTTGCTTACCTACGATATAAGGGTCGTCTATAGTTCCTAAAAGTAATCCGGCTAGGAACGTGTGTTTCCAGGCAGTCGAGATCTAAAATCTGGTGATTCATTATACAGATGTCGCTAGTGTTCTACGTATTTTTATTTAAAATGTGTGAACGATTTTTGAAGCTCATTTTGTTCGATTGTTACGTCGTTTTGTTGGTGGTTCTACAGTAATGCACAAAGCCAGGAAGTTCAACCATTTACAGACTAAATGCATGATAAACTTTTATGTTTCACGTCTTTTTTTCTAACACATCGCACTTGTTTTTCCTTTTCGTTACAGCGCAAGCGAAACGGGTGAAGTGGTGGTGCACCAACGTCCGTGATTCATCGTGCAAATCGAGACACAGCGGCAGACGACCTTCCTCGGTTTTGCGCGTGTGTTTGTACTCCCGCCGGCGGAAACGGTCCGCACGAAGCAGGGGTAGCGCCGGGGTACCTTGCGGTGACCGTTAACAAGCCAGCAAAGTGTGACTACCGCAAGCGGTCGGGTGTGTCCACCGTCGTCCCGCAGTGGGCAAGGTGTCGATAGTGTGCGGCAAGCGCATCATGCCCACCCGATTGCGGGCGGTCACGGTTGGGCGGTGGGCGCGGGCGGCACACAGCAACCGGACCAGCAGCGACCGGTCGGGCGGTCCGTTGCCGCGGGACAGCTGAACGCTGTCGTGCGACAGCATGTGGCACCAGCGAACGGGGGCAGTGAGTGTGCACGACGGTTTAGGGACGGTAGGAACGAGGCAAGCGAGCGGAACAAAACGACGCCCAAGCGACGGCCGAGCGGGCGGCGAGCAGGGCCGGGGGGTAACCTATCCGCAGTAGGGGTAAGGGCGACGGCAACGGTCGTATGGATTGTGCTTTCGCTTCTGATACCCGGCCGGGCCGCTTCCCACACGCTGGATGCTGACCGGAGCCCGGGTAACGCCAGTAACGCTGCGCTCGGTAACGCTTACGGTGGCCGCTTCGGACGATTGCTGCTGAACGGTACGCGGCCGGGGATCGGAGGGCTGCCGGGTGGGGTCGCCGTCGCCACGCTCATCACCAGCACCGCCAGCAGCACCGAGGCGGGACCGTTCGTCGATGGCGGGGTGGCGTTTGTTGCTGCCGATGGGACCGCTTCCGCTGGCTTTAACGATTCCAGCGAAATGCCCCAAATACCCGAGTACATCCGGGCGACGTCGATGGTGTTCTGTATCATTATCATGTGTCTCGGCGTTATCGGTAACATTATGGTAAGCGATGGGAAGGGTGCGAGGGGAAGGAGGATTGGAGTGGAGTACTCAAACACACACACACACACACACACAGCATAATGCCGTTTCGCTTCGTTTCCTCGATTTAGGTCCCGATTGTCATACTCAAGACGAAGGATATGCGCAACTCGACCAACATCTTCCTCACCAATCTCAGCATCGCTGATCTGCTGGTTCTGCTCGTATGCACACCGACCGTGCTGGTGGAAGTCAACTCGCCGCCCGAGGTTTGGGTGCTCGGTGAGGAAATGTGTAAGTAGAAGCATGGCCTGCCATTTACTGTTTGAATTCTTGTTTGAAGTTGATGGTGATGAGCACCGAGTGGTAAAATGGACTTCTTGTGCGCTTGTGGTGCGAGCATCATCGGCGGAAGTGTTGCTAAACGCACTTTCCCCTGTCAGAGGAAATGGGGTTTTCAACGAATCTTCGAGTATTCCATTGGCTTGCATCAGTATCATTTCCCGGGGATCTAAATCAGTGATTACCAAAGTGGTCCTTTTCTTCCGGAGCTCCATACTGGATCGTGATATTCTCATGCTGTGGAAAATGTCCAAAGTGGCTTTTAAAATTATTTCACGTTTGGGGTGTACGGGTGGGTGTGAAATATGGAACAGCTTAGCTCTGGGTGACAAACTATGATTATTGATCTGGGAGTCTTAGACATTATCTTAGCCCATTGTGCTACAGTTATTCTGAAATTCATATAGATGAGTAGTAGAATAGACATCTAGAACGAATTTGTTTAAAGATGTATAATTCGGGTTAATATTTGAACCATGAGGGTTTTTGTTCGGCCCACAAATCAAAGGTTTGTCAATTGAGCTCCTCCATAAACTCCAACTCCTCCATCGTTCAACAAAAAGATTTTAATTATATCTCAAATATTTTATTAATACTTTAGGACAATAGAAAAAATACTATAAATTACCTTATAGCTTTTTGTACCATTCTTAATTGCCGTAATGATAGTAATGTACAGCTGCAACATACATAATGAAATTACGATCGAACGAGGATAGGCTTCTTTATCTTTGGCATTATAACCATTTTTGGTAATATTATCATGGTATGTGACTAACTCCAAAGAGTCTTTGTTTTTCTGTGAATAGAGTTACCCCGTATCAGGAGAAGGCTAGTCTTCCGTACGGAAAGACATTCCGAAAGGGATATGAACAACGTTGGGTCTTGGTAGGAGTCCTACACCGGTACAACTCAACCATCAAGTTGTCCCTGGGACGTTGGATAAACCAGCCCTTATATATTTCAGAGCCTTTGGAACATTACCTAATGTGTTTCTCTTTTGTGGTATGAAACCTCGATATGCCACTTAATTAAACGAAAATCTTCTTTAGTGATTCAGAAAAATCAACACACAATACAAAATCATCGCAACATGCATCCCACCATACCACGTTACAGTACTCTATTTCGAGGCATCTCGCTTCATTTGTGAGTCAAATGAAATAAAATTATTAGCAAAACTTTGGCCCATTACCGTTCCGGCGCATTGCCTAACCTTTGGCGAACTTTCGCTACAACAACCTAATAACGACCATTGTAGCACCAACAGCCTTACTGCCGAAGCTTGCCGTGTGCAAACGTGCTTCCCACATTCTTCCCGGTGTTTCCATTTCACACCTGAACAGCCACCGGCACTGCAGTGTGCACCGTGTGTCTGTCATCAGGTGACACCAGGTGGTCCTTTGTGCATTCCACGGCAGCGCTCCCCGGGCTAGCTTTTTGCCACTTTCTTTTTGCAGTGTTGTGCCTCCATGTCCCGTCATGCCCACAAAATTTACTGTTCTTGCGATTCGATAGCACCGCACCCGACCGCTCTGATTTACATGCAATGACAGTTTAAGGCACAAACATTCCACCCCCTCGGATTGCTGCGCCATTGCGGCAGCAACAGTTGCTGCAGTTTAAATGCAAAACCCAAATCACCGTCACATGGGGCAGGTGTGTAGGGATGAACGGTTTTGGCGAAGTAATCGCACAAGCAGAAGGAAAAGTAAAACGCAACCGAAAAATGGAGCCCAAAACCCATCAACCCACTTCAGTGGCTGGGCTGTCAAGAATGGAGCCTGTTTTTTTTTGCTGCTTTGTTGCCCCCATCGCCTCTGCGCCTTCCTGTGGGTGAGTGAGCTTCACAACATTATTAACATATAAAATATGGACCCATTTGCTGGTGGGTTGTTCGGCGTTGCCACGCGGTGGGAAGACGATAGAATTGGAGCAGCGTATAACCGCTAACGATAATGTGCTGCTGTAGCGACTTGCTTGTGTTTTGTCACTCTTTTCGCTGTTGATTCTACATTTTCCGGTTATCTTTTTTCCACAATGATGATGGTTTTACGGGTACGCGAATTGTGAACAGAAAGCAAAGCGTCATCTTTGCCTGAGTAAGTGCATACTCGCTTGCCCACGAGCCTCGCAAGTGTCCAAAGGGAATCGTTCTACACATTCCACAGCACGGGCACGAGTTGATGGAAATGAGAAGTGAAACTGTGTGCCAGCACGACAGTGGGGCACGCAGAACGATTCTGACACAGATGATGTTGGATAAAGTGCTTGTCTCGCGATATGTTACGCACCGGAATCCCACAGCAAATCTCTCGATGCCAATCAACGGCACGGCGCGCATCGGGAGGGAGCGATTTTTGCTTTCCCTGCATAAAAACCCCCCATCACCCATCTTCTCGGTGGCCTAAAGGGAGTAAGGCATGCTGTGGGATCTTCAGCGGATGGTGTAGATCGTTCCGGCCTGCCACCGTTCTAATCCCAAACCTGATGAATATGTATTGAACAGGGCCGCGGTGTGGTTGTGCGATTTGACGGTACAATCCATTTTCCGCCGGTCCGTTCCCCTGGGGGCAACTGTAAGCGTTAGTTCAGTTTATTTTTCCGCCTCACCAATGTGGAGGCCGTTACACATCTCCATATCCTCGTAGATACACCTTGAACCAAAGGGAACGGTAAAAAATGCGAGCACCTTCCTACATGGAGATGAACTTAAGACGTCCTCTTAAAGGTGACTCCTTCTCTTTGCAGAAACAGAAAACGAGCTCTCGGTTTGGCCTGAAGAGGGAACGAAGAAAGCAAACGGTCAACGAAAGAAAAGAGCGGCTCCCGAAAAACTTTTCTTCGCTGGCAGGCAGGAAGAAGGCAAATGAGGGGGAGAAGCGAGTGGTGGGTGGCGATAATTTAAATGCAATTTCACCACGGGGTAGCTGTTCGTGCCGCCGGAGGTGCTGGCCGCGCCGGAAATTACAATTAATTTCGGATATGCTCTGGTTGCGCTTTCTCGTTCCACCGTCGCCGCAGGATTCTGTGGATTTGCCGTGCTGTATGGGTATGTCTTTGACTCTTCCTTCTCTCGGGGAGGGCCGCATCGGGAAGGTCGTGCTCGCCCAGAGGGCATTCGCACAGTTCAATGCGATTTAGCCCGTGGTCGATTCGCTTTAAGCAAAAGTGTACAAGACTTTTTGTTTTTATTTTCGATTCGTATCATCTCGCTCCCTAGCTTCTCACTCAGGAGCTGCAGTTTATGGACTATTCCTGGTGGCTTTCTCGTACCATTTGCCAGTAAGAGGGCTAGGTACTAGGAGACCATTGTACCAGTGGATGCACCTCTACCGAAAGGTGTTGTTACAGGCTAGCTGCTGCGTGGAACACTCCACAAATTCCTTTACATAGCCGGCGCAGGAGAACCGGCTTCCGGCAATGGCATAGACTTTCGGGTCGGTCATGCAAAGCGGGAGAAAAAAAGCAACCTCCGAGCCAATAAACCGATTACCTGGTGGCCCATAAATCTGCCATCACTGAGGCGGGTAGGTAACGACCATCGTACAAGCGCCGCACACCGTTACACATTGCTGCACACGGCAGAAAAGTTATGAAAATGAACAATTTGCATCTTCTCACCGGGAGCCCTCTGGAGGCTAATCGGAAGTTAGTAGGTACACGGCACGATGCACCTATCACCCGATCGGTGTTGGTGAATATGTGTGCGCGGAAGGCAGGGCGAGAATTGAGGATGGCTATTGAGAGTTGGCCCATAAAATGCAAGCCAATGTACCGTCGATGATCGGATTGCGCTCGTAAGATGCTTAATTTAATTTCCCTCCCGCTCATTATGCCAGGGGAGTGAGGTTGTCGGGCGAGCATGGCAACCCAAGAGAGCTTAGCTTTGCGTTTTACGGTCATAACAGAGTTTTAAGACCGCTCAATTACTAGCGCAACCCGTCGGGGAAGGCTGCAAAACCTATGGAGTAAAGTGGATTTTTGCTGGATTACAATTAAATGGTGCTGTGTGGTATGGAATAATCGTGAGATGATGTAGATAAATGCATTCATACAGGGATGTGTAAATGTGTAATAATTGAATCTTGTCTGTTTTTTTTTTTGGAAAATCATGGAAACATAATCTGCATCAATTCAGTTAAAACTGTGCAACAGTCTTGGTCGGTGCTTTAGCCGCATATGGCACCGTGTGCACACTCGATTGGGCAGTGTGATCTTGTCCATTCTCTGTGTGTGTATGTGGGAGAGTATGTGGGCAAACAGTGTTATCCTCTCATTTGCCATTTGAAACAAGATCTTCGTTGCGTGTTGGTGCTTGTCTCTTCTTCTTAAGTGGATTTGCTTTACCCACTTTTCCCCGCCGCACCGCTGACAGCAAATGTGATCTGAGTTTGAACTTAAGAGCTGGTTCAAAAGAACGTCACTTTCCAGCATGAAACAGCAGCAATGCGATCAGAAGCTCATTGCAACGTGCATCGATTTATGTGCTCGTTCGCTCGTACCGAAATGTGTGTGGTTTCCTGTGCGGTACATGCAGGGTTCACCGAGTCACTTTCCAACGAGGTAGGGATAGTTTTATACTTACTGGTTGTTTTAAGAAACCTGTCTCCAATTTTCGTGTTTCGTGTGACTTAATTTCAAAACGTAAAAAAATATATAGTAATGTTAAGGTACAACTGTATAAGTAAGTAATCAAATATTTACAATTCAGTAGAAACTGACCTGCGGTTGTAACTTCAACAATCATGATATAATAATAATAATTAATTGAGCTTATAATGACATAAACCAGTAGCTTAAAAATGAAACTCATTTATTTTTATTCCGTAGGACTGTCCAGGCCGTAAGAATTATTTACAAGAATAAATAATAATATTCATTTTAAAATCCAAATAAAATGCACACCATTTTGGAAATGAAAACAAATTCGCGATGAACATCAACCTTTTGGTAGCTGTTCAAAAACCTATTGGAAAAGCGACTTGCAAACCCCTGTAATGCTCAACCACCAGATGGCTATTTCGCTTTTCAAGTAGTTTCTACATCCCTGCCAGGTCTGCCGAAGAACCACTCCAAACTGGTAGCTCTCTCTCTGCCGTGATTTGGGATTAGATTTCCGAGTCCGTCGCCATCTCAAGACTGTCCACCAGGGCTGTCTGCTGCCTTTGTGACGGTGAAGAAGAGGTCGGAACAAAATTTAGGTCATCATCAAGATCGGACGACCGGTTGCGTCCCAGTCCCGTATCTTCCCTTTATCCTGCTCTGAGTGGAATGTCCGCTAAACTATTGGCCACTAAGTTCCTTCTGCTGAAGCTGACCAGAGCCATATGTCCTTTTTCGCTTCCTTAGGGTAGGGGGGGGGGGATCGAACCGTCTGCCACATTGGGGATGGCATCTTGCACAGTGGATGCGATTGCTGGGCTCCAGCGTGGGAAACCATTTGTTGCCCCCGAGTACCATTAAATCGGCTAGCCTACGATATGGGATGTAATGTAAGCGTGTGGGGTGGATATTAGTTACACTATCCACCAAACAGTAGCGGCAGCTTGATCGAGCTTTTAGACCGCCGGGCCCTTACCACGGGAAGTACGGGAGAGAAAAAACATTAACCACGGGCACGGTTCCAGGGTTTTATCAGGTCGTCATAAATCATCATTACCAGCCGGTACCGGCGGAACGGCCAGTGGTCGGGCATTAGAAACTAGTCCCTTACTGCTTCCTTCTTCATTCCCGCACGGGTCCCCCGTGCCTTTAACTCCGAATAAGAATAAATCAATTGCACGTTATTAAACCAGTTGCCAGTTTTAATGGCCAGTTCGATATAAAGTACGTCCAAAAAATAGGTCAACGCTGGACCGGCGGGAACAAATATGCGTTCTCAATTGTACGACATCAAATCAAAACTCTCGCATCGTATCGGTGGAACTTGAGCTCTTTCCCCCCTCAAATCGAGCGTCACACGAGAGATAAAAAGCAAATGCAAGCTAAATTTCCCAAACGTTTGCTCCAAAGTCTGTCCTGCTCGTCAGAAACCTGAAAGCAAAAGCAACAAAAAATAAAATAAATGCTCCAAAATGTATCAGTTTCCATTGTTGTGCTTTTGTGTGGTGGGATATTTTTCTTGGCACTTCTTAACGCCTTGGCCTCCGTTCCTTTCGCAGCGTCAGCTCGCTCTACGGGAGGGCTTTTGGTGCAACCCACACAATGGTTTATTTGAGCGGAAGAAAGGGCAACGAAAAAAGTCCAATCAGCTAGGACGTGCTTTCACCGAATCATAAAGCCTCAAGATGTTTTTATGCTACAAGAAAGGTAGATAAAGGAAGACAGAGGGGGAGCGAAGCATGCTTTTTGTGGCAGTGTTCACAAAAAAAGGTAACAATAATAATTCATTGCATTATCGGCAGCCAGCTCCAAAGTCACCTTCGGTGTCAGCACAACATGTAGTGCGGAGCGGAACACGAACCTCGGAACATCCTTGCGTGTGTGCCCGACTTTACGTGTGTCAGGGTTGCCTGCAAGGCATTGGTTCGTCCATTCTACTCAAGCTTACCTCTCACACTCCAAGGTGAAGCAAAACCCGCAGTATGCAGCGCGCACTAAATGATGCACGAAGTGCAGTGACGTTGCTACAGAATGCAGCAAGGTAGAATGAAGTTCGGATATCGGATTCTTTTCCTTATCGACCACACGGATCAAATGAAGCACTTGGCGAGCAGGCGACAACCAAAACATGGAGTAAACGTGGCAAAAGATACCTTTCCCAAAAGGGGAGGTAAAGGATGAATCGTTTCACCCCTCCCAGTGCTGGAAAATGGATGAAGTGGAATTCATTAAGCTTTGAACTTTGCTCGTGCCATTACATGTCAACTCCCCCGGGGTGGTTGCGGTGGTAGCTGAGCATGGGAAGGCATGGGAAGGCATGGTTTTGTGGGATGGATATCGAACGGTAGTTTGTTTGGAATTCCAAAACCAAAGCCTGAAGCACAAAACCTGCCACAAACACGAACGGCGAAGGGCGTTGGCATGTGTCAGAGTGCAGATGCACCCGTTCGCCAAAAGAAAACCTGCAGCTGCAAAGAAGAAATATTCAAATAAACCATCACATCCCGCTGCACATGACGAAAGTTTCGATCGATGAATAAAAGTGCACAGCGTCTGTGTGGTTGGGCGCCCCATCCCCGGTGGGTGGTAATGGCGAGGCGGCAGCCAAATTTGCAAGAAATACCGCACGCCGTTTGGACGCTGGACAGCTCACCCCGGTGGCTGTTGGCACATTCCAGCGTGCTGCCGAGCTCGTCGAAAATAAGGCCTTCGCTGCAATAAATAGTAATTAGCACCTCCACCAGCAAAAGAAACTCTGAACAGGAGTAAAGGTGTGACGGTGCATCGACCTGCTGTGTGGCACGGTTTAAAGTGGCTTCCGGACGCTGGGGAAGGTGAGCTAAAAGGTACAAATTGCATTGGCAATCATTCCTATTGAGGCTCCCTTTTTATAAGCGTCTCAATTTAAAATGACTAGGAGACAAGCAGGAAGTCATTCCACACACTCAAGTTAACGTGAAGGTGAATTATTGCCAAACCTGCCATAATCCACATGTTCCTTGTCTGTCCATTAGCCAGAGCGTCCCTGAAAGATGATCTTCATCGAAACGATTACAATACCGATCACAGCGGTATCAAAAAAAAAATACCGGATTTCGAGAGAGTGAAGCAGAGAAATAACACACAACACAACCCGCAAACCAGGGGCCGATCGTAAAAGTGCAATCATAAGCAACTTCTGCACCAGGCGTATAAATTACTTCACCCACCACCCCCCACCCCCCCGGCCCCACGTCTCGTGCGTGATCTTCGCTCTCTGCTGGATTTCTTTCCATCACGTCAAGCAGGCGGGTGGTTCTGGTTCGGACCTGCATTTTACAGCTGAAGCACGGTGCACGGCTCGGTATGCAGGCGCCGTAATGCGAGCGCTTGCCTCTTCGGCCGTGTTTTATGTGCTGCACCGGAGCCATACTAATGAGACGACTGGGAGTTGCGGTCTGTTCACGGGGAGAGCAACAAGATAAATGTCTCACCTTTCTGCCTTCGAACACACTGTCGATGCACGTTCGGCACCGGTGCTTTATTGTGATGCAGCGAGGTAATTGGCTTTTTTGGGGATGCGTTCGTAACGCCCGGCAAGTGTTACAGCCTAATTTAGCTTTATTGTACGCTAAACAGATACACATTAGGGCTCAGCCGGTGCCATGAATGAGCTTGTGCTCCAAACCGTTCAATGGGTGATTGTGTTTTATTTTAAACAGCAGTTTGTTTTTACCTTTATCCTTTTTGCATCATTATCGCCGGTTAATGTGAATGGCTACACAAACAAAAATTCACTTGCGAGCAAATGAACTGCTTCGATAAGGCCAGCTACCAGGAGCGCAGTTGCACCCGTCGCTATCTCGCCATCATCATCGTCGCGCGGGGCATTGAGAACCCGCGCTTTCTTGCGCGGAACCGGCCGAACGGAACGTGAACGGATGGTGGTGAACATCCGAAGCCGAACCGTGAAATAAACCCCAGTTCACCGTACCGAGTGTAGCTGTGCGAGGCGTCCGGGGTCGGCCCGGGATGAATTTTTGCTCAGACATCACCCTCGGCCAACGGGTGGCACCCGATCAGCTGGATCATTTCGGTGTGGAGATGGTCATTTCGGGGGGATGAATTGCATTACCAACAATGACCGCAAATAAAAGGAGCGTGCAAGTGGTGGTGCAAACCAGTGAAAAAGAATGTTGATTCGCAAAAGTGGATTGTTCTTAAGAGAAGGTGTATTATTTGAACAATATTTTAATGTATTTATGTTTTTATTTAGATGTAAAGACTATTTCAAGTGAATGATCAGACAGGAATAAATTTATATAATCCATGTTGGTTCTATGAGACTGTCTATCGTGAAGTAGAGCATTCATTTTTGACAGAACTATATTCTCTTAACTTTAACTGTAAGTTTTCTTTTGTGTTTAAGAATAATTTTTAACAATCAAACAATAGTTTAGGAAAACCAAAATATTTTGTAATGCTTTGTTATTTTTATTGTAATTTTTTTTTTATAAATTTATGAAAACTCTATGTCCTTTACCATTTGCTAATACAATCTATTATTCTGTAAATTACATTTTCTGTGCAAATCTAAAGTGAATTGCAAAAGAGCTTACTAGAACTTCTTCGGAAAAAGGTTTATCGATGTTCATTTATGTTCATGTATCCCTTTTAATTTATCTTTCTTCAATAATTGAGTAGTTTTTTACATATATTTTTACTTAAATATATCCTTAAGCATTCATTATGTATGCGTAAAATCTTTCAGTTTCAGCCAGAGGCATACAATCGAGTTAGTGGCAAAATAGTGCCATATATAAACAGTATGTTTACCATAAAGATTTTAATATAGATTAAACTTAAAAAATTGCATCTAAATTGTTGTTTAAAACTATCCCAACCCAGTTTAATTAAAATACAGTAAAATTAGTTTGACCTGTTGGGTGAATAATATACAAGAGTAATGCAGCTGTTAGAAAAACAAACAACTAAAACTGCTTTGGTCTAGATTTTTCATCATCTTTGAGTTCTTAGTGTTGTGTTACGAGAGTGATTGTTAGTTCTTCTCTTTAGGGATATTTCGTCAATCCACTGCCAGCATTTAAACCCATCTGCAAGATGAACGCAAATTCTCCCCCCCCCCTTCCCCCACTCAGCCTGCAGTCGATCAGCAAATCATGCAATGTTAATTAAGCAATTAAGTAAATAACCCCACGGAACACGCCAACACGGGCCGATGCAATCGACAAATGGCAGTGTCAATCCTCTTCTCCACATGCTTCAAAACGCTCTTCACACCATCCCGCCAAACGTGTGCGTGTGTGTTGTTCGTATTTTTTTTCTGCCTTACACTTACGTGTTGTTTCGAAATGCTGCATCCAACGCCCGTCGAGGATGCAGAACGTGTGCTGCGACGGCCGCCTGTGCATAAATATTTTGATCTTCATATTGACGCGGTTTGGTACACGCGAACAAGACAGCATGCCCGTGTCTGCCCGTTCGAGCAGCTCATCAAAGCAAATGGACTTGCAGCTTGGAGGTATGCGTTCGAGGGTGGACCGTACCGCACCGCCAGTGGATCAGGTTTCTCTTCCCGGCAATCCGGATCGTTTGAAGCTCGGTATATGCGTCGTCGGCTGTCAAATGCTGCTTCAAACTTCAATCGATGAAGATGACTTACAGCCTGGCCTGTTGTGCGCTGTGCTGCTGATGCTGTGGTCCCGTGCGGTTCCGCTTGCGTCCTCTACTGAGAAGGGGTACACTGTGTGGGGGATTTGCTGTGCGGGCGGAAAAATGTTTCGTTTGGTGGTGTTTCTTTCGGGCAGTGGTTTATATTGGTTGTGTGCCAACGGAAGCACAAAGCTGAAAGAATGTTGTACGCTTGATGTGACATTTGGGTGTTTGGGGATGGTTAAACGGTTGCTTCGTTTCTTGGAACTACGTTCAAACAACCCCCCCACCACCAATCACTAATCAAAGCAATTCGCAAAAAGGCACACCGTCTTTTGCAACGTCCTGCGTAGGTAACGCGTCACCACCGGGGTTGCACCACGATCGTTGTACTATCGACACGTCGGAAGGGTTAGCAACTCATAGCCCAAACCGCTCCGTATCGTTTGCAACACCTGAGCAATGCGCGTGTTGAACCGTTCCGAAGGTGCGGTGTACAGGTGACTTTACTATTTTTATCGTTTTTCGAAGCACAACAATGAGAAAACAATAAATAGCTCGCAACGCATCGTCGACGGCACTTCCCCCTGTTTCGCAGGGAACCTGTTTTAAACATGGGCGCTAGAGCGTATGTGTCGCTGTCTGGCGCGGCTGGGAACAAAAAATAAATAAACATAACGGTGTCATTGGGGCGTGCAAATTGATAAAATTTTATCATCCTCCCCCCCACAAACACACACACACACACACACACCTTTCGTTGTAGAAAGGGGTAAAATTATAATACGGCGTGCCGTTCGGGCGGGAAGTTGGCTGGCCTGGGAGATGATTATTACCGCGTGAGTAATTTATCGTTGTTCAATACACCAACGCGGTTCGCACCGTGCGGTACGAAGAATGCCAGAAGTGTCTACCTTTCCGGTACCGGTTATCAGGCCGGTGTCTTGCTTGAGGCGTGCTTAAAATATTGTCTGCAGGAAAGGGTTTTGGGGGGATGAGGCGTGTCTGTTAAAATGAAAGTACGCCAACGCTAGAAACAAGTTTGTGCGGTGCTATACACTCAAGTGTGGAACTAATAACACAAATCATACTGATAAACGGGACAGCACTGATTACTAGCCACAGACAAAGCGTGCTTGTTTGCTACCGTTTTGTTGCTGGTGACGACTGCACTGCGTGTCCCTACGGTCAGTACTGGTAGTGGGGAGGTTCCGGTTTGGGCGGTAAGGGTTGCCTGTTGCCTGGATGGTAATTACTGACGAATCTAATTAAAAACCAGTGAACCAAATCCGAACCAATGCGAAGCGTCCTCTGGGAAATCGACGGAAAGTAATTTCTTACCTGCCAACTGAAATGTGAAAATGTAATAGGGAAAGGGGGGTTTTAAAAACTTAACTTATAAGAAGCTTTCCATCATCATCGTGGTGCTTTAAAAATGAAGGAAATGATTTTTTTTTAACTTTTTTAAAGCAAGATAATGCGGAACAGTGCGATAGGAAAAGTTTTTTTCAAACAAGAACAAAATGTTGTCTCACGTATAACAAACTTTCAGTGACAACTTCTAAAGGAGAATATAGTAACAGTTGTGTGGTTTGCCTTGATAGGATGCAGATTATTGTTTGAGAAAGTTGTTAAATGCATGACGCATGATAAGTTTAATAGAAAAGTAGAAACAAACTTAAGACCTGAAAATGTTTACAATGAATTTATTTTTTATTTTTCGCTATTATTTTCGAACATTTTTTAAATACATTTTTTACGTAATTATTATTATACAAATTTATTTTTTTGATTCTAAAGAATAAGTATATTGTATAATTGTTACTATCATTCGTTTTGTTACTCTAAATATTTTTATCGGATTCTGGCCACAGTTTTTTGCTGCATTTTTCTGTTTTCGTGTTTTTGTAAATGTTGTTCCTACTTTGTTTTGCTTAAAGTTATGGTTTAAACGCTGCATGAACGCCTAGGAAATTTTCCCTTTTTTTTTAATTTAATTTTTAAAACATTTCTTTTAGTGTAGGATTATCATGATCGGATAAAAAATAAGCACCACTTTTTTCTACAATTAATTCAAACCCATCCGATTGCGGTTCAAATCGCAGAATTTATTCCCCATTCATCGCCGATACCATATGCAACAAGTGCGCGATGAATATTGCTGATAATTCACATTCTTCAGCAGCTAGCAAGCAATTGGAATTCACTTCCGAAATGAATGGAAGACTGGAAAGGTTTAGCGCTCGAGATGGCCGTACAGCAACAGTGTGGGCCGGCTGGGGAAAGGAGTGAATGTTCTTAAAACTAACCCTCCCGCCCGCGGCCGGATGATGCGTCATTCCCATTCATGCGTTCGCTAAATGAACGTGTATTTGATGAAAAGTAACAGGAGCACAGCACCCCTATAATGTGCGTCGATGGGCTACCACTTTCATTCTTTGCCGCGCCGGATGACAACAACGCAAGGTGAACGGTGCAATTTTATGAATGAATTTCTAGAAGCAATTCGCTCCGAAAAAAAACGCACCGCGTGTACACAATCATTCACGCAGCCAGTTCACCTCGGTGGACCGCGTGATGCATGAACGGGATGAGTTCGCGCGTGAAGCTGGCTTTTTCGTCAGGAATGAATAAATGTTTAGGCCGTATGTTTGATTTTCGTGATTGAGGTTAACTCTTGGAGTGCATTAATTAAATCTACTGCAAACACGGTTGCGGTTGCGGTTTCCGAGGGCAATCCTTCCGTTCTGCACAATCGGTCTGTTCTTGAACCGTTTACCATCGCATGTCCTCCGGAAGTGGGCCAGACTTTAAATGAGTTTACACGCACACACAACCGAAAAGCCGGATTTCTCTTTCGTGGCTGATGTCATACCGATGCTGAACAGCCTCCAGCCCCATCGAAGCGTTTCCGATCAAACATGCCCAACACTTGGTAAACTTTTCACTCTGATCGTTCTGCCGAAACAGATCGTTCTGCCAGCCGCCGCCGCCGCCGGAAATGGGGATGAGAGAAATGTTCTTTCACAATGTAAACGCACAATGTTTGCTCGGTCGCCCACAGTTTGTATCGGTTGTGGTAGCTCAATTAGCTCTTAGACGCTTGCGTGACGCTTCAACGTCCCACAAGCGTCGTTAAGTTGTTTGTTGAGGGGTTTTTCAAATGGTTGTCGGTGCTTTGATTAGTTTAACATTTATTTGCTATGAGTCTTTGCCTTCTTGTTATAAGGTGATTTATCTGATTGCTCTTTCCCTCTCTCTCTCTCTCTCTCTCTCTCTCTCTCTCTCCTTCTCTCTCCTGTGCAGGCAAAGCGGTCCCGTTCGTGGAACTAACGGTGGCACATGCGAGCGTCCTAACGATTCTGGCAATATCGTTCGAGCGCTACTACGCCATCTGCGAACCGCTGAAGGCAGGATACGTTTGCACGAAGACGCGCGCCCTGCTAATCTGCCTTGCGGCCTGGACTGTCGCCGCCATCCTGACGAGGTAAGGCTAAAACCACGCTTACCACCGCTAGCCACGCTGCAAGCATAACCGCTTTCCTCACTCATCGACTTCATCTTCACTGACCACGACGATCACGACGGGTGCGCTCCGCTTGGAGCAAATCCTAACAATCATCCCATCCATCACCCCGCTAGAGGGTTTCGATGTTTGCGTACGTGTACTAACCCCTTTTCCGGCTGGCTTCTTCGCTTCTCCGCATGTGCATGTGTGCTTCAATGTAACAAGCGTTACAGCGAGCCTTTCCCGCCACTCGGTAATCAAGTCGTAGCGTCGTGTGTTTGTGCGTTTCTGTAGCGTTCCTTGCGGTGTGGTGTCATGCTTGTGTTTATTTAGACGGTTCTATGTTAGCTGTTATCACTGCGTTTCCACTCGCAACGAATGCTGCTCCCCCGATGTGCTCCTTGAGCACGTTCGATCAGATCGATCATGTCCGGGTGGGTTGCGTTCATGTTGGAGTGCGGTGGCCAACGAAAGACAGTGGCACTTAATCGAACAAACGAGTTAACGCTCGCAACCGACCATCTCCCGCGGTATGCGTATCTTCATCTTCGGGGCGACGCTGTCTCGTTAAGCGGATCGATTGATTGATTGCCGCGTGGCCGTAAGCTACAGCTATGGGAAGCTGGGGAACGATGGGACAGTGTATCGTAAGTTGTTGGTTTTTCGTCTTCCTTGTCACTCGATGCTGGCCGGACGATACTATTGGTAGCTGTCGGCCTTTGCCGAGAGTAATTGCATCGGGCGGGACCGATGGACCGATGGATATACGATACGGATAAAAGGAGGATCGTAAAGTGTGTCTCTAGCAAAGCGTCGGTTACGTTCCTGAGGGATTTCCGATGCAGTTTCATTGTTTCGAAGCAGCTTCATCAATAACAAATAATGTTATGGAATATTTGTGAGATTAAAAAACCATTCTATGGAGCTAGTTTTTTTGCCCGAGTTTTACAGGGACCATCAAGTCATTTTGCAATGTTTGTAACATTATTTATGTAAGTCGATTATTGTCTAATATTTCGCTAATCTCAATGTTATTTCAGATACGTTAACAGACGTAGTACAGTGGGTCATATAGCTTTATTTTCAACCGAACAAACGAGCATTACCATTGAATAGCAAAGATAATTCGTATAGTTTGATTGCTTTTAGTCGATTTAAAAAAATCTTGTGAAAAACCTTTTACCAAGGTCGCGCGTCGAAAACATATTGTATGCGTGAAAGACTATTTCGGAATTAACAAAATATTGGACTTCAATCGAAATACATCGATTTGATAAAAAAACCCCTGTAATTGTAAATGCTTTTTATTTTAAATAGTAGCTCCTAATAGTTCTTTTTATTAAACTATTTTCAAAGTAACACGTTGCTTTACACGTTTTGCTTGCCGATAGCTTTTGCTTACTTTATCGAAATTCCTTTTTTTACTACATTCAAAATGTAAAAAAAATACTTACGCAAAAACTGATCGATTTATTCAATGAAATTGATCCAACGAAAACGATAGAACTGCAGTAAAAATGTGAATCCCGTTTGCCTTAACTGTTTCCCATGCATACTTCCGTTATATGGCAAATTTACGATAAATTTCCTCCATTGAACTTTTTATACGATGAACAGTATTGCATAGTGCAAGGCTAACCGCTCATCAAATCGCGGTACAAAATCCAGCTGGATTCCATTCATGAACCATAAATTTGTGCTTTATTTGTGTTTCATTTTCGTTGTGCACGCTAAACGATTCGAGTGTGTTATTGCATGACGTCAGAGAGAAACACTGGTGACGCTGGTGCATGGTGGAAGAGCCCGCTTTGTCGATTACGATAGATCCAGCCCGGTCGCCAGCGTGACCTTAGCACGCTCGTAATCGGCGTTTCATAAAAGGAATCAATGTTTAGCACAACTATTGAACGGCACATTCACACAGAGTTTTTGCGTGTTCGTCTGGTGATAGGATGGGCTGACCGTGGGCCGTTACAGACGCTCACAATAATCGACGGACAGCAGGCAAATGGCGTCCATTTGCGAAGACGCGACGAATATTAATGCAATCGCTTGCATTTGCTTTCGCTAGTCAATGTACCATGAAGCTGAGCTTGTTCTAGCTTGAAGCGGTGGAGGTGGTGGTGGTGGTGGAACATTTTTGTGGTTAGCATTTCTGTTTCCTTTCTTGCTTCCCAGCTTCCACTTCTTCCTCAAAGCGCAAAAGCACCATTCTGTTTGATGGGTCGATTTTACGCCATCAAGCGCCACGCGAACGCATGCTGGCAGGGAAAGCATGGCTGGGAAAATAAAGCATTTCACTGCTTTGCTGTTGAGAGCGTGATGGGTTGATGAAAGTGTGGGAAAAAAGCGTCACACAATGAGGTTAAATTTCCGCAAAGATTGTGTCGCTTCCGTGCCCCAGCCTCGGAAGGGACGGTTTGAAGGGATTAAGCACGTGCTCTTTCTTTCTCTGTCTCCCTCTCAGTCTCATGCATACTTTTACCATTCTGATGGTGAGCTGATCTGATGGCTGCTGGCATAACTTTTCAACCAGTCGCGCGTTTCACTCGTAAGTTTTAAAGGGATAGCATGCTCCACACGTTCTGCCACGTTTGTTGGGCTGCCTATACGTTGTAGAGTAGGGTCACGCTGAAAAAGGACGCGGAAGTGTGTTTGAAGCTATTATTTCGCGTCTTAAGTAAATAGAGTTAGCTTACGCCGATCACGTAGCGCTGGAGGAGTACGGTGGGTGTTGAATAAGGGGATGAGCGTTCTAGCACGTAGCGTATAAAGTAGCTTTTTTCGGTTGCAGCAACAATCCTTTCTTTTTCTTCAAAGGAAAAGAGCGACAAACAACGAGCCAACGGCCCGGTAAGCAGTAGTTAAAAGTGACCGGGAAAAGGTAACTTTTTAGAACAGTTTTCCGTATTTAAGCATTCAACAAGCGAAGCTTGTATCTTTTCCTCTCTTTGTTTGTTCGTTCGTTGCTCTGTAAAAAGGACTTCACTATACGCGTTGAATTAAGCTGCGAAACTAAGTCAAGTGCCGTCCCCGTGGCACAGCAATTAAATTGTTTACAAAGCCTTTAAAACAGAACAGTGTTTGCAGAAACAAAGAAACAGTGAAAAATAAACAATTTGTATAGAGAACAAGGGGTAAGATAAAGAATGCTGCAGATAAGTAAAATATCAAGCTAACCCGAGATGAAAGGTAAAAACAATTCACCTCACGGTTCCGCCAGCGTAGGAGCAGTTAATTAATTAGTGTATCTTTATTTCATTACAGTGACAATAATTGATCATACTGCACTCACGGTTTGAATTGTTGTGCTTCCAAAAAGCAAAATGATGGGAAAAGAAATGCTTCTGCCCCACTGTAAACGACAACAGCGTTGAAAGTAATTACGTTTGCCACTTTGCGTTTAGGGATGCGTCTATACTGTTTCCTTCGACATTCTTTGTTTTTCACAAACACACGCTGCTAATAGCTTTATTTTGCTGTTGCCTGTGCGCATGGGTCCGACCGTTCTTCAACTGTAATTATGACGGAAAGGGCAGCAGTAGCAAAACTTATTTATTGGTTGGCGCACTTTAATTGAACAATTTCATTTCAAGTTTCGCTCGTGAAGGAAGCGGACATGTTTTCAGTTTTCATTAAATAAACGGTTGCAGGAATGTGTACCGGACGCTCGCCGCTCGCCATTAATGCATTAAAGCAGACGCGAAGGCAATGTGAGCTGGAGGAAAAGATAAAAACTATTTTTATTTTTTCCTGTCCTCTCAGCCATCCATCTATCGGTGAACGAAATGGACTGAAGACAGCAAAAGAACAAGGCAGCAACCGCACACTGCCCTTTGCGACATTTGGGTGGCCTTTCTTACTTTTATGGGTCACTTGCTTACCCTGACCAGCTACGGGTGAATTGTGATTTAACGGTTCGGCCAAGTGCTTGACCAAATGAAGAAACGCTCATTTCATTCATTATGCGCCTTCTGGTATGCTTTCGTGGCGAAGCATGATCCCTTTCATTTGTTCATCCATACGCCCACAAAGTATCCACCCAATCGTTCTGCCCTGAAATGACATGAACAAACGAAATTTTTCTCCGACGAGCAGTGCATCTTTTCGCTGCTTGATTGTTATCTCAACCACAGACAACCGGCTTCTCATCATCTTTGCGCTGTCCGTACACCAAAATTGACCGATGCTATCTCGTAGCGACGATGCTGTGTGATGCATTAAAGATGATCGAACCGGTCGCTGGAGGAAAAAAAAGGGGCAAGCTTATTTTTGGCAAATTCGATGATCGAGATTAATACCGTTTATCACGGATTATTACCTCCCGGGATTGGGGAGAAAGGGGCGAGCTAACGATACACTCCCTTCTCCCGGTCCCGTGACGGCGATGCGAGGCAATTAAAGAGAAATGATGAGGCGAAAGCAAACGGAATCGTTAATCGGACGAACAAAGATGATGATGATGTTCGAATGATGTGGGAAAACGGTATCGGAAATAAATCTACGATCCACTGGCAGCGTGCCCTACGCAAACCTGCACAGCTGAAAGGAATAAATCGTAGCAATAGAAAGCTTCGAATGCGATCCATCCCGGTGCGAGCGGATCGAGAAACTGGAGGACGCAAAATTTATGGCCCGTGGGTTTCATCTAGAAGTGGACGACGGCTTGCTTGTTTCGCTCCAAAGTCTAGGATGGGGAGTTTCGGAATAGGGGGGGAGCGCAGTAGAGAGCATAAATTGCGTACCGATGGACACACTTTATGTTTGTCGATGCTGTGTGTTGGTGTAGTTCCTCTGCCCTGCCTGACTGGTAGGTCTAGCATCTCAACCTCTCATACGTGGTTTGCTCGTTTGTGGTGTCGGAATACACATGCTGCTAGGCATCCCACGGTGACAGGCACTGACAACTATAATTCATCTGGCCGGGCGGTTTTTGGTTTTGCCGCAGCCACGAGCCACCGATGTCTTCCTCCGAACAAGCCTTCCGTGGGATTCTTCCGATCTGGTAGTACATTCATTTAGCTCGGCAAGGAGAAGGAACTCATTTCCAACGTTTCCCCGCAGACCGATTGATTGTACTGAATGTAGGTCGAACTGTGGTGAGGACGCCCATTCGAACGCGATCATCAGTCGAAAACCTGTGTATGTTTTTTGACAGCAAGTAATAAATTACGGCCCCTAGGAACGGTTTAAGGAGGATTGCGTTAATTAGAAGGACTGTCAGCTCGAACCACCGCTCAAACTCAACGCGCGGTAGAAGTCGTTTCTGTGGCGTAAAAAGCAGCGTAAACTGGTGTCGTAGGTGACGCAGCTTACAACCCCGGATGTTGTACTACGCGCGCAAAAACCGATCCCACCGCCAGCCATGCGGTTTGTGTCCTTTTTAGGGCCTTTTTTTTGTTTCGCTATTGCTGTCATTCGCATTCGCTAACTGCCGCTGTTAACCGTTGCCTAACTTAAGGCGTTTTTGTTGGGTTTCTTTTGTATCTCTCTCTCTCTCTCTCGCTCTTACTTTGTTGGAGCGCTTGTATTCGAACCGCTCGATAGCGCGGTCCGAAATGAGGTTAAACAATCATCAGATGATTTCTCGGTTCGCGTCACGCGTTCGAAAAAAAAAGCTTGCCTACTCCCTACCCTCGCTGGAAAGGCAGCGCCTTTTTGCATAGCAAAAGCGTAAGCGCCTAAATTTAGATGACCCGCCCCATTCGCTTCTATCGCACGCTGGAAGTTACTTTTTTTCCGGCCGCTCTTGTCGGGCGGATTGCATCCCTTTTGCTATCCCTGCCGGGTTCCTCTTGCCCCTTGCCGTTGCGTTGAGCCTCCGGACAATGCTCCGTTAGGCTCGTTAAAGTTTACTTCCTGTCTTTGTTTTTCCCCCTTTTTTCCTTCACTCTCATCTTTTTTGTTCTTCTCGTCGATTCTTGCTGTCCTACTCTCTTTTTTGTTACTGTTCGATGCGATGTTGCTACCCAACGCACCGAACCGGGGCAACAGAGTCAACAATGGCAGGAAAATCAACATTGAAGGGAAATAAAAAATGAACCGATATTACCATCTTTCAGGGTTGGTCTCTTCCCATTGTGCGCTTACCGAACCCGGAGGGTCAGTGTCAGTGTTGTCATCTGTATGAGCCATGTATTGGCACAGCGACCGTGTAGATGGAAGTACAAATGGATTGGAAAATTGGGAAGCAAACGAAAAGGAGAAAAGGGCCAAAACCTGCGTGCAAATTGTTCACTGCCCTGGTCGGTGCATGGTGTCCTAAGAAGCGGTACGCTCCCCTTCCCCACCCCCCACCCTGGGGCTGCCAGATAATTTGGTTTGCCCGGGCATCAAATTTCAAGAGGCGTTGATTGACGTGGTCCTGTGACTGAAGCGGCGGCGGCGCCTTAAATCGTATGCTTACGGCACCAAAGCGTCGTCGTGATTGTTTGCTTGCAATTCCCTCCGGAGCATGGGTCGGGCATGGGAACAGAGCTCGGCAAATGGTGTTTTGTAGACGTTGGCAAGATTGAACCGATCGTGTTGAGGGTTTGCCTCACCGTTACCCGGGCTGTGACGAGCATGGTGCCCAAAGTGGTAGTAGTCTATCTTGAAGCCGTTGTCGGGATAGAATTCGATTAAGCAAGCATCCGCATTGCCGCGTCCCTTCGATGACTGCGGGTGTCGTCCCATCGTGGCAACGGGTGCCATCCGTAAGCTTTTGGTAAGCTGCTAAATTCGGATTAGTGCTTTTCAAGTGTGATCCGTTTGTAATTGTTAATGGGGTGTATGCGAGAATGGGAAGTGAAGAGAAGAGACTTTAATGCGTTGACTTTTAATTGGAAAATAGGTTAAGCTTACCATTCCCTCAGCTGTGTTTCTCTCTTTGCGCGGCGCTCTATCCTTTTTTTGCAATCTGATTGTGTTCTAATTTTCAATTAAGTGCTTTAGCAGCGATTTTGACCATTCGCGTACGCCGCCGCCTCCCATAGTATCGCCGTATGTGGCAAAAGGCAAAAGTGCCCGGACAGCCGGGCAGGGCGGGCACACACAATCCCTGTTATCTCTCCTTTACCGAACGATCCGGAAACGGAAAGCAGATGATGATGATGATCCCTTCAAGAAGGCCTATTTTTATTCCCAAACCCCACCCGGTGTCCCCTCCCCCCCTGGTTTGCGTATACTGTATCCAAGCGCACTTGGCACACGAGTGCGCAAAATCTCGGAAACACCAGCCCATAAAGCCCATCATTTACAGGATTTCACCGGAAACGAACATGATCGGTTTGGAAAGCCCGGGCAAGTGGCGTCCGCGCACGCAATCGGCTTCATGTTTTTCCTCTTTATGGTCCTCTTCGGTGGTCATGTATGTGTGTGCACTTCCGTGTGTGTGTGTGTGTGTGCTTGTGTGGGGAAAATTTACGGCCGGCGGGCCAAAGACGCCGCTGTTTGGCGTTCGTTGATTGAATTCACGGTTTCGTTTTCTAGCCGGCTTTTGGCTGCGAAAAGGTGCCTACATCGGATGGTGTGTGGAGCATGGAAGCGATCGGGTGTTCCAGTAAGATTTTGGTGGCCCTTTTCATGTGGGCCGTTTTGTTGTCTGAGTAGTGTTTCGGTATTTTATTTCGCCAATCGCTTACGACACGAGCGATTTGCTCAAGTGGTTGTCGCGTCGGGCTGGAATGCCGGGTGAAAATACTGTGCGTTTCTCGGACACTGAGAGAGACAGAGAGAGAGAGAGAGAGAGAGAGTGAGAGGGAGAGGATGAAAGATATAGAAAAAGGGAGTAGATGAAAAAAAATTGCTGAAGAAGGTTCGTTCACCCGACACCCGAACCGGGCCATATCAGCAACCTTACCGCAACAGCTGATTTTGAGGGATTAAAGTGAAGCAGCAAAAGAGGACAAGCACGGATTTGGTTGAAAAGAACACACACACACACACACACAGAGGAATTGCAAAGTGAATAGTTAAAAGGGCTAGGATTGAACGAACGAGCTGGGTAAAATTATTCACAGCGAAACGTAATGCCGGGAGTGTTTGATCGAATTCGGTTTTCGAGGAGCAAAAACGAAACACAAGCACCCTTAAAAGTGAGAATGGAATTTCGATTTCGCTTCGATTTATTGTTGCTGAGTTTGGGAAGGGTGATAACGGGGAGTTGAGCGATGGGAGGGACGCACTTTGTGGACGGAAAGTAAAAACAAGTAAACTCACCGGCAAAAGTTGGACCAGCGGCGAAAAGTGTCGCTGAATTGGAAGTGACATTTGAACACGTTTTTGTCCGATGATTTTTATTTTCGAAGGGCATGCATTTCAATTGATATGATTGTAAAGAAATGCTAAAAATCTGCTCAAAGAAACGCAAAAGCTTTGGTTTGCCGATTATGTTTCGCGTTTTAGTGTAGTAATATGATAAACAAGAAGAACATAAAGGAAGAAAATTAAACTAGAGTAAACCACCATGCGCCTCCATGCCTGTTGTAAAGGACACCAATAATATTTGTATGGGGGTTCTTATGCTTGACTTTACGTGATAAAAAAAAACTTTCTTTGACTTCTCTTTCTCTGAACTGTGGCGTTAAGGGCGTTACAGTGAAACCAGAATATAGCTTCAACACTCTGTTAAAACACATGACTCACTTAATTCAATTCATATATTGTCATTCATCGAGGATTCTCTAATATAGCTAGTATCCTAATATCTAAACAAGTTTTAACCCATATGGGTGACCAAAACATGGCTAACGATATTAATGCATAAAATTATTGGGTTCCAACAACATATAAATTATTCCTGTAAATGTGACTAGCAAGTTCTAACTGATTTCAGGTTAATTAATATCTATTATTTAATTTTACCGTGTGACTTCAACGTCTGCTGGCCGAAGCAAAACTACACGATGACTGTTACGGTTTCGGTACCATTAATTAAACTTTACATTACATTTAAGCTTATCATACTTCATATTTTTGTGTTTTATTGGGTTTTTATTGCTTTCCTTTTACATAATACGGCAAAACGAAACACTACCGTATCATCGCAGTTTCCGAATGTACTAATCCGGGTGGTCAAAACCATAACAACTGGGCGTGATAGCGAGCGTAGGGTAGCAGTGTGCTAAAACGACTCCTCCTTTGTCTTTATTGAAAAAAAAAATGGTGAGCTTTTTTATACCCAATACAGCAAACGTGCATAGAAGGACCAAAGGCCGGACGTAGAGAAAGCGACTCAGCGATTTTTTTTCTGTTGACACACAAATTGCACAAACATTCTTGAAGTTTACAGTCTTTCCATTCCTGCTATTTCATCTATGCAGGCATTTTTATGGTTCAAATTTATAGCGAGTTTTTAGCGCTCTCCCGAGGTGAATTGTTTTATCGCTTGGACTATCGGGTTTTTGTTTGCAAATGGAATCGTCGAGCGAATTGTTTCGGCACTGGAATGTCGGTCATTAAAAATTCGTAATACTTTGGCGCGTTGCACGAGATTGTCGTGTTGCTGCTGACGAGATTAAGGTGACAACCGACGGCTAACGAAGAACGGCGTGACGATCATGCCATAATTTGGATGTTAATCAAATCAACGGTGCGGCGGCTTTGTCCACCGTAATTGGTAACCGGTACGGCCGGAAGCACCATTTGTGGTTTCGGTTGCAGCTTCGAGCACCGCAATCCATCGAATGACGCAAAATGGTGCCCTTTGCTGTGGCTGGAATGTAATTGGATGTTGAACAACAAGCTGGACAAAAACAGAAACGAATCAAAATAATTCAATCGCTCAGGAATTTTGCTGAATATCATACAGAAACTACCAACGAGCTTCTCAACAGGGTTTTGGTGAGTAATTACATTCCATCTGGGATGTGATTTTTTGTGTGTTCTTGTTGACCAAGAGTACAATTTCGACGGAATGGAATGATGATCACCCTACGGTAGCAATTTGGGTGAGCTCATGGTGATTCTTTAATTTCTACAAGCAAACAGATACATTACTTGCATGACGGCAATGTGGATTGTGCTAGAGTTTCATTTTATTATATTAATTTTATAACAATAGAGAATTCTTTGATGATTCTATTATATAAGAACTTGATTGAAGGACGTTTTGATAGTACGGATCTGCCGTAATAATGGAAATGCAAAATCAAATGAAGGAATTTCTGTGTATGGCAGTGTTTCCTGTTGTGTTTTTATAGCGTATTACTTTGGTGCTCACGCACTGTTTCCGCAATTGCGTTTGATCAGTAACAAGCTGTCTAAAATCATCTTCAACACGGCTCTTCAACTTCCGGAACTTCTATGCACCTTTGCTCTACTCGCTTTTTTGCGCCCTTACGCCCCAACCGGTGTGTGGCTTGGTGTCCCAACCCTCTCTGTGTTTGTGTGTGTGTGTGTGTGTTTGTGTTGTATCCTTCTCTTATCGTCCTCCCCTGCTCCTTTCCAACTGCCCCGCCGATGCCGACCAGCCCGATCCTTTTCTTCGCCGAGTACAGCGTGCAGCCGTACCTGGACGGTAGCCGGGCGGCCATGTGTCTGACGAAAGCGTCCAACGGCTGGACGTTTACCTTCTTCCTGATGACGATCTCGCTATTCTTCGTGCTACCGCTCGTCATACTGGTCGTGCTGTACGCGATCATTGCCCGCAATCTCATCGCGAGCGACCGGTCCCGGCTCAAGATACGGCTCAGCAAGCCCGAGCTAAGCCACAAGGCCCGCAAGCAGGTCGTCCTGATGCTGGGCGCCGTCGTGCTCGCCTTCTTCACCTGTCTGCTGCCGTTCCGTGTGCTCACGCTGTGGATCATACTCGTGCCGGAGGAAACGTTCCAGCAGCTCGCGCCCGAGCGGTACTACAACCTGCTGTACTTTAGCCGCATCATGCTCTACCTCAACTCGGCCGTCAATCCGATCCTCTACAACCTGATGTCGTCCAAGTTCCGGAAGGGATTTCTGCGCCTGTGCAGCTGCTCACACTGGGCCGGCGGTGGGCACGGTCGGCGCAAGGGACGTAATCGTTCGGCTACCTTCACCACCACCACCACCACCACCACCACCAACACGACGAGCTCCACGTTCGGCGGTACGGGGCATCCTGCGGTCGGGCTGGGTGGACTCCTACTCGACCCCAGCACGGACGGGTCCGATCCAATCGAGCGGAAGAATGGGCCGCACAAGCTCACATTATCGCTGGACGATTTGCGCCTTCAGCTGCCGGCTGGGGGGGAGTCTTCGGCACCACTTCCGGCCCGGTCCTTCTATCGTCTCAACCTGGTGCGCCAGTACTCGAGCCCGCTGCTACTGTTCACGTCACCCGCCCCAACACACCGGTTGCCATCGGTGGCCGCTTCCTGCCACCGGGGCGCCCCCTTTAAGCGTCAGTTCAATGTGACCTTCGACGAACCGACCGGCGATCTGCTAGCGTCGGCCGAAGCCGAGCAGCTTCTTCTACGCATCGACCAGCAGCAACCCGAACCACGCAGCCAACCGTTGCGCAATCCGCTGCGGATCAAGTTTCCACGCCTCTACGGTGCGGCACGCCGTTCCGTGGGCACCAGGCACGGCGAGGGTGAGACACGGGCGACCATGAAGCAGCTGTCGCTGGACGAAACTTTGCTGACGGCCGCCATTGCGGGGCGAAAAGTTTGACAATTCCAGCCGACGCGAGTGGTTCGATCGGAACGGAAGCTGGACGTACGTCTCCCGCGGTGCCGTCGTCGGCCGCTTCTAATTGAGTTTCGCTGTTTTCGTCCCCCACTGCTGGGTACAACCCGTTCGAGGGGGGCCCGGGTGGTCTTAGAGTCGGGTTAGGGCGTCTCGCCGGACGGGCACAGGGTGCCGAAGGTCGAGGGTTTCCTTCCGGCCGCGACGGTCACTGACCTTTCCGCCTAAAAGTAAGCTGACCACCGATTTTAGACGAGAGGTGTCGTAAAAAAAATGAAACCAACGGCGGAAAAGGGTACGACGAGCCTGCTCCTGAGCAAGGAAAACAAAATAGAGGAAGGATTGGGAAGGGGGGGGGGGGGTTATGGAGAACGAAAGGATAGACGGAAAGGGATTGTAGTTGTGTTTTCCTTTTTTTTTGTTGATTCGACACACTGTGGGAAAGTGGCCAAACGCCGGCTCATATAATCGTCACCGGCGCAATAAGTAGCAACGTTATCGCCATGTTGCAAGGGGATAAACCGCCCTTCCTTTGTTTTTTTTCGTCCACAACAATGCATTTACACCTTACGGGTGTCGCTCACAAGCACTTCATAGGCGGGAGAATGTGCTTGCTCATACCAAAAAAAAAAAACAGAAAGCAAACAAAACAAAGCAGAACATGGGGAGAGAAAACAGGCCCCGCACACACACACACACACACACATTCGATCACCAAATGGCCATCCGTAAATGGTCGATTGCATTTACTTTACCATTTCGAAGTCCTAGTCCGTGAACAAGGGTGAAAGTCTAGTAATCGGTGCCTGGTGGGGATAGGAATGCAGGAGCAGCAGCAGCAGCAACAAGAGAGGCATATATAGCGATATTAATAGTGTTTTTTTTGCAGTCGATACGAGTCTTTCGTAAGTGTGCGTGTCTGCATTTCCGTACGAGTTGAAATGGTGACGCATTTCCTTTCCCCCCGGGGAGAACAATGATTTCAGTTATTCGTTTTTGTTTGTTTCTTGTATTTTTTATTATTGTGTTTTATGTACTAGAGAAATCGATTTATTACGCTTAGATCAGTAACATGATTGTTGATGAGCGGTAGTTAATATGTTTAGCGGGCGCGTGTTTGTACTATATTTAATTTTTCCCTCCTGGCTCTAGCTTTAAGCATTCACTGTAGAAAACGACACAAGTATGCGATTGACTATTTAAACCGAATAATAAAAATAGCTTTACGAAGATGTACGACACCAACGTGGCACGGTAATAAGTTTAATTTAATGCTCTAAATGTTGAACTACTTAAGCGGTTGATCGATGCCGTTTAAAATAAACCATCGAGATGATTGTCCAACTCGGTTGCTGCGATGGCAACCGAACCGGTACCGCTTGTTTACATTGCTCGCTCGAGTGATTGATTTTGTTCGTCTGGTTGCAACTTCCCCACAAGCGCTGCGCGCGCTTGCTACACTGCCAACAAAACTGTCATCTGTTTCCAACGCCAAAACTTTAGCTCGAACGCCTCCGGTGAGATGGTATGTTTTACTTGCAAACGCCAGAAGCACATCCCCGCATCGGCTCCGCTTCGTCACCACTCGTTTGCTCACCTCAGGGAGGGATTATAATTTACAACGCTTCGGCAAATACAGCTGATCTGTTTATAGCGCCATCATCACCATCATCACAGGACGGTTGTTAGGCAAACATATACAGGTCCCCGGCCGACGAGATAAACGGCACCGGAGTCAGAGATTGTTTTGACTTGTTTAAATACTCGGTGCCAGTGGTGTGGCCAGAGCCGAAGGCATGCTTAAAGGAAAACAAACATTAAGCTTCTGTGTTTTTTTTTTCTTTCGTTTTCATTGTGTGCTCTTTAATTGATAACCATTAAACTCGTTGTTAACATGCTTAATGCTGGCAAACAGATGGCACTATGGCATCATTTTGCTGCGTCTCACACACCGGGTTTTTTTTTCGTTTCGTTTTCTATACGTTTCACAATCGAATCTGACCGCGCATTTGTCTTGCTCAAGCTCGCAACGGGATGGCAATATTTCAACACCTTTTTCTAACTTCCTTCCGCACGAGCTGGCACTGGCACCCCATAAATAAAAAAAGTATTCTGTCCAGCAAAGAAACAGCAAAAGGGGGCACACAAACAGCGATGATAGCGGGGGAAAAAAAGTTATCTCGCCCGGGCGAGACCTTCGTCGCCATCTATTACGGAACGAGAATCTCTGCCACTGACAGGGTTCATCCATGCTGGTGCTGCCCGAAACGTGTCCGTTTGTTTGAGGCATGTATGCCATGTTGGTCGGATTAGGCTTTTGGCTACCGGCCGGAATATCCGGAACGATGTTTCAGCAACATTGATGTTGAATTTGAAGTCATCCAAATGTGTATTTTTTAAGATGAATGTGACCAATTTGTGTTTAGTAAAAAGTGTTGATATCTTCTCTCATGATGACCGGATAACTATGTTCTTGATCTTGTTTCTTGTCACTTAAAGTAATCTGTAAATAATGTAGAAAGTGTTTTCCTTATTGTATTTTTATATCTCTTCGTATTGGTAACTATCTGTTCATCTGCTGTAGCCATTTTATCGTAGCTGATCGTATATTTTACACCCCCTGCACGTGTTTGTAAGTGTATGCAAGCATCACAACATTAAAGCAATGCAATATATCGTGCATGCAGTAGTGAGCACACAGTGGAGATTAATGTAGGCCTGGGAATCTGGGATGCCTTTCCCACCAGCTGTACGATACCACATTCGTCGACTGTTACGTTGAACGCACCAAAGAAAAAGGGTAAGATTTAATATATAAATTATATCTAGATAAAATTAAACTGTTTTCACTGCGAACAACTATTCAACCACTTCAACACTCATCCGGACGGTAAGTAGGGTAAGCAAGGACAGTAATGTGTAAAATTACTGCTATGTTCTTCAACACTTTGGTACGATTAGCTGCAGACATTCGTAAAAGTGAAGCACATTCCTGTTCCTCATTGCAATGCTCGTACAAGCAATCAGTAAGGGAACATGGGGCAATGTCGCTAAGGATTTTATGCTGTAGTTTTTTTTGCAATTTGAAGCCAAACATTCAGCTTAAAAATGTAGTTTTATTTAGAGCTTTTTTGAGCGGGAACATCCAATTCCATGGTTTCCAGCGTGAAATATGATGATCGATGATTATATGTCGTTTGGTGTTACAATCGTATGCATGAATATAGCACCACAACCTCATCGTAGCTTATTTCATACCCATCTTCCAATTTTTTCCCATACAAGACATGACCCAACTTACCCCAAATCAACACACATGACACTTTTTTAATTATTTTATGAAAAAATGTCATGTTTTTAAATAAATAATATTAATTTCATGTTTTTAAATAAATGATATTCCTTTATGTTTTTAAACAAATAATATATCTTGAAATAATGTTAAATATTTCAAGGCAGTAAATATTATGACGTTTGGGTAACACATTTTATTTATCTAAATTATCATAAAATGTTGGGTATGGTGGACGATACGGTGTTCATCAAACACTTCCCTGAACAGATTTTGAGCGTGTGCATCTATTTTAACCCTGTCGTTAGGTTTAGATAAAGCGTGCCCACATTGCCCCACGCTCCCCTACGGTAGGCTCGAGTCATCTGAAAATGAAATATGGAGCACAATTGTTTGCTGACAGTTTCGTTCAGCGTGATTCGGTTTCGCAATTTACGGGTGGCAAATGTTAGAAAGGCGTGCATAACGCTCCGGAAAGTTGCGCACTGCAAAGGAAGGACCGGGCGTCTCCATCGGGTAAACGGACAGAGACAGAGGGAAATCTCAACCGTACAAACGACCATGCGTCTCCACGCAGGTCAAACGATGGGATGTGGTAAACTATCCGTTATAAAACGCGTGTGTGTGTGTGCCCTTTGTGGAAAGTTTTTCACCAGCAAAGGCATGCAAATAATGGCATGAACATGAGTACCGCTGTTTGCTAAAGTGGGAGTAATTTAAATCGAAATTAGTTCGAGCTCAGAGGGGCAACTTTACTTTGTGACAGTCGACAGAAGGATCTGTGTGTCAAATTGTGAGTTGGGTTTAGGGAAAGAAATCATTACTTTCATTACTTGTTGTACAACGTTTTACAACGAAGGTGTAATGCCCGGTCATGCGAGAAATGATTTTGTCAAACGATGCGCTAAACTATTTGCAAGATAAATTGCTTTTCTTTCGAATGGAATTTACTCATTATTTGTTGTCATATTTTTTTTACTAAATTTATCTTAAACCACAACCGCATCATAATCAAATCAATTTTTCCATTTTTGGTAGCATCATTTACACCACCACCACCCCCCTCCCCTCCAGCAGCACAGTCTCCAGCAATTTGCGAGTGAATGAGTGCACAAAAATGTCCAAAAACGGGGAAACTTTTGCAATAAAATGCTTAGCAAAGCACAGTGCAAAACCTCGTACCACGGATGTGAGGGCTCGTCGGTACTCCGTTCATGCAGCGCCAATCTGGGAGCTTTGTGGCACGATTTCAGCACCAAAGTTTCGCCGCCCAGGGAAAGGTAGAGATTAGAAAGTTTGCTTCAAACTTGCCAACGGAGAGCATTGAGCTTGCGAGTGTGTGAGAATCTTTTTTGCCCTCTTGTAGACATCTTCCACGACTACAGTACAAGAAACTTTACCCTTGAATGCAACCAACACACCCAGTGGGGCCCAGTCTCACTCGAGATTGTGCCACCTCCTTTGAGGATGGTGAAACAATTCCGGGAACTCCAGCAACGGACACCACACGCACACAAACGTTGCCGTGAGTTTTATCAGTCCCGTCATCGCCCGGTTTGCCAGACGAAATTGTAACGCATGGCGAGAGAAAACCGGGAACCGGGATCGGTGCGTTCTAATGAGAAACTACATTACAATGAAGCGGCCAAAAGGACTTGCCGGCTGCAACACGATCTTGCGTGATTCTTGCGTCGTCTGGCGGGTTCGCTCCCTGTAATGGCCAATGAATACATTATCGTGTCTAGGTTCGGGCGATGAAGGTTTAAGATTCCCGTCCGAAACCCGACCGAATGGTCCATCTCATCTCTAGTCTGGCTAAAGGGGAATGCAGTGTGTGTGTGTGTGTGCTTGCTGCACTAAACTATCGCTCGATCTCTTGGGGCTTAAATCGATCGATTCGATTGCCGACAGCACCACTGTTTTACTGTTTACCCACCGTGTTTTGATAAGGTTTTTATGCGAGAGTACATGTGTGGTTAGAGAAGAAATTAGTTTGTTGACTTGGCTAGCACCCGGCTATGGGTGTCTCCAGTTTCAAGCACCAGAAAATGGCACAAATTCGCACGAAAGCACACCAAGCACCTACACAATGTGCCACTAATTTAAGGCCCACAACACTGTAGCAAAGAGCACCCACCAAAAACGAGCCGTCTTCGGGGCATATACACTTCTACAAGCAACAGCAGACGCTTATTCACTCACGTCACGTTCATTTACGGTGGTTCATTTGCGTTGAAATTTTGAAACAGTACCGGCACGCAAAACTGATCCTTCTGCCGACCGCTTTCGCTCTTCATTATGGAGGGAGATTGTTGTTTTTGGGGCCGTTCCGTTCTTTTCAGCCCCCCTCTCCCCTGGCACTCTTTGTTCATGGGATGAATTAATTGAATCTGCCGCTTTTTGGCTTGAAATTAATCTAACAGTGGCTCTATTGCGGTCCCTCATTGCCGGTGAGACGTTTCCCCGATGTGCGATGTGTGGCACGAGGCCGCCAGTTGCCGCTGGAGACAGCATGGGAGATTAGAAACTTTTTCCATTTCCCCTTTAGCTGAGAAGGGTTTGAGAGCTTAGTTAATTGAAGGAAAGGTAACTGTCGTTTTTTTTTGTTGTAGGTTGAAAGCATGTAAATGAAAGAGACTTAAATGTGAGTGAATTGCACCATTTAATTGGCTTTGCAAGGAATTATTTAGCAAATGGTTTTGTTTTTCGTGATTTTACTGCTTTCAAGGATTAACTTTAAGTCTCAAAGAGCTTTGAAAAATTGAAAAACGACTGTATTTTTTACAATTATAATACAAGCACAGTTTATCTTAACAGTTTTTGTGTATAGATCCACTTTTACTGTGCAAACAAGGTCATGCATGATTACACCATAAGCCATCAGTAGCGATCGCAGCGATGCGACGATACGCCAAGGTAAGATCGGTTGAGCACCACAGAAAGAACTGACGAATGAACGTATCGAGGTAAGTCTGTAGAGAGGGGAAGAATTCATTTTTTATGCCGATTCATACGCACACTTAGCGAGAGAGAATGAATGTTTAAAAATTGTTAAATTAAGTGTTTTTTTTTAAACATGTTTAGTATGATTGTACTTATTCCTTCTTTTATGTTTGCAACTTCCCTTTCCCCACTCTGCGTAGTCCCATCCTGATGATTTCGTCGTACGAGTACGTGGAGTACATCGACGGTACCATGGTGGCGGCCTGTCTGTCCCCGGTCGACAGCTTCTGGCCGGCGTCCTTCTTTGTCGGCAGCATCGTGCTGTTCTTCATCATCCCGCTGCTCATACTGGTCGTGCTGTACTCGGTGATCGCGAAGAACCTGATGGACAATCCGACCATCATCATGTCCAGTGCGTCCAGCGGCAACCGGGGGAACGTCTACAAGTACCGCAAGCAGGTGATCTTTATGCTGGGCGCCGTCGTCGTGAGCTTCTTCGTCTGTCTGCTACCGTTCCGGGCGCTGACGCTGTGGATCATCGTTGTGCCGAGTGAAGCGATCGTATCGATCGGTATCGAGCGGTTCTACATACTGCTCTACTTTTGCCGCATTATGCTGTACATGAACTCGGCCATCAATCCGATCCTCTACAACCTGATGTCGTCCAAGTTTCGGAACGGGTTTCTGCAGCTGCTCGGTTGCGGCAAGATCGTACGCTCGGACAGCATCTCGAGCGGTGGCACGAGGAAGGGCGGTGGTACGTTCCATACGGCGTCGACGAATTTGAGCAGCTCGCACGGAACGACGAATGGTTCGAGCCAGCGGAAAGGGGGCCAGCGGGAGGAAAGCAGCGGTACGAGCGGTAGCAGTATTCGGCGCCCGACGGTACAGTTCCAGCATCCGCCGGTGAGCGACGAATGGCATCCGGGACAGGGCGTGCTACGGCGTCACAGCAGTATCATATCGATCCGGAGCGGTCCGGTGAAAGCGAGCACCGGGAATGGACCGCCGCACGATACCGTAGTACGCGAAAATGGTAACAAAATTGTGGAGGAAGAGGAGATTGGACCGGCCGATGGGTCTACACACAGCGGGGAGGCACCAGCGGCTTCCCCACCACAACCACCACAACCTCCACCACCACCAACACTGCCAAACAACAGTAACGGTTTCCATAGGATTAAGGATAGGGTAAGGTTAGGCGCCGGTTCGCGACAGTCGTACCGGGCAAGGTTAGATTTTCATCACTACCGTACCGGTGGGTTTGTGGGGCACGGGAAACTTACGGCCATCGCTACGCACACTGCCACGGAAGAGGAGGAGGAGCTGGACGAATCCACCGACAGGCCCAAACCACCGGACAACGGCGAGCAACAGCATCATCACCAAAAGCAACAGCGCCGAAGCATTGACAATAATCGATTTTCTCTCCTGAAAGCCGCTACGGCGGCGGCCCTTGCGACGGCAACGAATGCGGCTACCGCGACCGCGGTCGTAGTGATCGTGGCCAGCGGTGAGCCTACCGATCACGATCGGGCACGATGCCACGGTCGTACAACGGACTGGACGGAGAAGGAAGGGGAGTGTAGCAATGGAATGGAACCATCGGCACCGGTGGCGTGCATAGCATCGTCCCCCTGTGCCGTTGGTTCATTGGAATGTGATATTTAGCTCCAGGAGCAAATGGAATTGAATGTGTTTATATGGGAGAGGGATAGAGAGAGAGAAAGAGAGCTGGTGGCAGTTGCTGCAACTGTCCGGAATTCAGGTTTTGTAGCGGAACCGTGCGAACGTTATGAACGTTGCGAATGCTTTACTGTGTTTTATTCCTGTGCAATTATTGCGGCAAGTGGACTTTGTGTAGAGAGCGAAAGGGAGGGTGAAAGAATTGAGCGAGAAAGTGAACGGATATACCAAGTATTCCTATGTTGTACATTCGAAGCTATTTATACGTGAAACATACAACACAAAATAACACAGATCAGTAGCATGTAGAAACGGGGAAGGTGGGCAAGAATTTTATGTGTAAAACTTTATCCCAAAAGTAATAAAAAACAAACTCTTTGATGGTGGGTGATTCATAAAGATGGGGGGTTTCTCTAGCAGTTCATTTGTACTAGCCAGTAGAGAAGCTTGAGAAAAATGGATTTAGTCATCGATTTCGTTCATTCACTCCATATCTAAAACTCCTCGAAGTAAAACAAATAACCCAAACCTAAATTATTCTATCCTCATTATTGTCCATTTTACTCTGTGATTGCGCACACAACGTTTGGGACCCAATTTAATGGGTTCTTCCCACGCTTTGGCGGCGATGATCGATTGCATCAAACGTCCGACAGATATCCCGGGCAAGCCCGACCGTGCTGGTAAGTATTCGCACAAACACACAAATCATTCCGGCCCGGTCACCGCTTTCATCCATTTATCTACTATCAGAGCACGCACCGCACGTCGCTTTATTGTTTGCGAACTTCCGCACGGCACTATCTAATGAATGAAAACGTTCCGCACTGTCCACACAGGCGTGAAATGGACTGCAGTGTAAGCAGGGCAAAGTGAGTGACATTAAACCGTTTTTAATTTTTTAAAATAGATAGCGCCGGGAGAGGCTCATTTCGGAAGGCCTAAATTTGCTTGAATTCTGACAACCATTTTTAATATCGCTCGGGACGGGACGGAACGGAATGGGTGTGATATTTGAGACTGCGATAACGACTAGAAGAACGTGAAGCCTTCGGGTAGGTTTATATCTCTTGCGAGCGCTTTTTTCGTTTTTGTTTAATATTATTTCGTTAAAAAAGTACACCAAGCATGGATGGAAGAAAAAAAAAAAATGGTGGAATAAATTGTAGCTAAGTCTCATAAATACAGCACACACCGGTGAACCTCCGGATGGGCAAGAGTAAGACGCGTTCATCGTTCATGCGCGGAGGTGCACACGGGGCGAGAGGGAAAAGGGGAGAGGGGAAGGATGAATTCACGTTAAGAAGTACGATTCTGCTACAGCAGGGCTAGTCTTTTCTTGTTGCAGTAAGTAGTAAATACTGCTCGTATCGTTTAAGAGACCCTGGCTGAAGGGCATGGACTAGCCTCTCACGACGCATACGTTTCCTTAAAGCGACGTTGCACGTGCTGATATGCGTTATAGATCCTGCGGACGGAAGAGGATTGAAACGGAATTTGTTAGAAAATGACCATCATTCGAACCGTTCGACCGGCGTACTAACTTAGACTTGGCAGTTTTGAAGGACTTTTTGCGTCCTTTGGTTTTCTTTTCGTCCGAATCGAGCGAATTGGACGAGCTGGAGGCTGGCAGATCGATCGGTGCTATCGATATGCAGTTATCTGTTGGAGGGATAGATAGACCAATAATAGTTTAGTACGCTTCATACCGAAAACATACCGTTACATCCTTACCGGGGTGTACGAAAAATGCCAACGAGTGACGGCCACGGGTACGGATCGCTTCCTCCTGCGGAATGATCACACGGTGCTGCAGTGCACAAATCTTTTCGCCCGTCCACGTCGCCAGCAGCTCACCGGCATTGATCAGGATGGCACCGGGCAGATGGCCCACCCGTTTCCATCGATCCGTCCCGGGCAGCTTCACCTCCAGCCCACCTTCCGAGTCCTGTGCCAGTAGCGTAAACGTGCCATAATCACAGTGCGCACCGCAGCGCGTTATCTGCTGCTGCTGATCGTGCTCTTCCTGCTCCTGCTGCTCGCGTACCTTCGCACGGTAATCCTCGGGCAGGGACAGGTCGATCTCGTCCTTGGTGCAGCGCTGCTGGCTGTACTTGCACGTGCCGCGCAGCAGCTCATTCTTCCCATCGTCCTCGATGAGCGGTGGATAGTAGAGCAGCCGGAATGTGGACTGATTCTCGCCCTCGCCGTCCAGTATGTGGCGGTGCTTCTCGAGAAAGTACCCGTACGGTAGCTCCATCCCAACGGCCAGCGCTTGCAGCAGCAGCGCGGACAGGCGCTTAAAATCCGTCGCCAGGTCGGATATGTGTTCCCGGAAGCCGGGCAGCGGTTCGTCCGGCAGCGGTCCACCCTCCGGTCTCAGTGTGCAGATGTTGAACGTATGCCGGATGTCCTTCGATTTGCCATCGAACCGTTCCTGGCCCGGCTTAATGTAGCCGTGGTTCGTTTCCCCTTTGCGCAGGTACGTTTCCTTCGTGTTGTCGGACAGCTTGCAGAAATCGTCCAGATGACCGTACGCTTGCTTCATCTGCGGAGAGGAAAGGCGAAAACAAAAACGAAACGCACAAAATGAGTTATCAAACTGGGTTTTCTTCTAAGTGCGTCCCACGAGCCCGGTCGCGGGATGTATCCACCCGCCGAAATAATAAAATCGTACCACTTTTTATCGATCCTAAAAAGTTTGCCGCAGAGTTCAACGCACTCATCGTCTAGTAAGGGACCAAGGGGCAATATGCACCACTTAAGGAAAAATGGTTAATTTTTAATGAATTATAATAGTAATTGTTGATTTCTTCAATCAATTAAGCTCTTGATTGATCAATTATGTTTTACTCATCCCGACACTAATGTAAGTTCAAGAAAAAATTTGAATTTAGGATTTGTATCTGGTTGAAGTAACCGGTGCTGTAGCAAAGTGTAAAATGGACACAAAGAGGTAATATTACACTACGGAGCAATGTTCGCACCTCTTTAATTAGCACACTTATAAATTCGTCCTTCACCAATCCGCCAGTTTGACATTTCTTTGGGGTAATTTGTTTTACTCTGCCTTGAAACTCGTTGTTGATATAGTACTAAATTGAATGAAACAACAACAGAACGGAATTTTGTCTGACCACGGTATCCTTTGTCCTGCGGCAGCTTCTGGTCACGAGTTTGTGGATAAAGTTTATTTCGTAGCTGAACTTAAACATAAATAAAAACTTTTATAGGTTTTTTATAGAAAACAAATCACAAAGGTGATTACTTTACTTTCGGTTAAAAAGCCAAACCCGCCTACTGAGATCTGACATTTGACAACTGACAACGTGCAACAGTTCGTCCCCAAACAAGTGCGAACCAGTGAATGCGTTCCCTATATAACAGTGAGGTTCAGGTGCGTTTTTTTCCTTAGTAGTGTATTTTACCCCCGGTTCCCCTAGTGATTTCGGTTTAGCTCATCAACTATTAAGCATATTTAAATCTACTTCTGCCCCGGTGCTATCAACTAAACAATACACTACCCGCTAAAACCCGAACGCTATAAAACAAACTTCCAGCGCATTCCGGTGGAAGAAGGAAAAACAAGCGAAACCCGCCAATGGCCCTTACAGATGAAGGGTCGTTAAATAACCGTTTCCATGACACGCTGATACTTTGAAGAGGACAACACCTACTGGTTTTTGGGGATTGGAGCAGAGGGCGGGAGGGGACAATTGTCGTCACGCGCGGCTCTATATTGACACCCGTTTACTTGTTTGCGATACTAATTCCCTTACAATTTGGACGCTCGTAAAAAAACAAGGTAAAGTTTTTGCCGTCGTCCAAACTGTCCGCGAAACCAGACACACGATTACAGCGCGGGCGGTAGTTGTAACGCTCCCCCTGGGACGTTTCCACCCACCCACTCAATGGTTTATTTCGCGTACATCATTTGCTCACGAGTAAATGACACGCATTTAGAGTGAACAACTTCCATCGACGATGCTAAACGATGGCGCTTTTCCTCTTGTTTGTTTTTTTTTCTTTTGACCAAAGCTTCTTCCACGGCAAAGCGCGCTTGTGGAACAAATAGCTTTAATTTGTGTCGTGTCGTCTCGGCATCACCGTCCTCAGATCAGCAAGATTTAAGATCAGCGACCGACTACCAACTCTGAGACCTTGTCGGTGCTGTAGCAAAAAAAAAATGAGATACGCTCGTTTGTACCACGTGTTTCGATTGTCCTCCTAGTTGCGCTTCAGCACCAACCTGCGTACAGGAAGCCGCTGCGCAATTGAATGAATGGTAGGGTGGAAAAAGGGGGAAAAAGGGAATGATGATGATGGTGGAATGTTTTGAAATTAAAATTTTCCACTCCAGGTGAATCACGGTGTGGCGGAAGTCGCACCCAGTGGCACAAGGGTGATTTTTCCCGCCCATCTACAATTTATTGCGAACGAGAACCGTACAGTGGTACCGTGGCGCTTTACGTTTCCCGCGTCGTTTCAATATGTAAAATACTATCCAAGCCAGGAACAAACAACACCCCTGCGGGTGGGAAGAAGAACGTCATCATTGTGAAATACTGTCTCCTGCAAGCAAATGAGAGTGATGAAGGTGAAGGTTAAGTGCGGCACTTCCTTGGTGGTGAAAGTGGAAGCGACCACACGACTGCTGTCTGCACGCTACTACTTGCACGCTATTGGCAGTGTGGCACACACGGTAAGATTGTAGTTGGTTGGCTCAATTTCTGCCAGAACGAAAGTGTACCAATGGTTGGACAAATTGGACTTAATAGAATGGAACGCAAAGGTGGCCATCGAGAAGACGATCTTACACAGACTTAGCGACAAGTAGCATGAAATGGCAAATGGATTCTTCATTATCTCCTGCCAGAGTTTCTTCGTCGGATAAGATAATTGTGGGCTATAAAAACGGGATGCCAAGCTAAATGTGGTTCATCTTTGCAGCAATCTTGCTTGCTTGCATGTAAGAAACGACTTAATGGTTCGTTTAATCGTTCGAATTGTATCACGATTTTGTTCACGAATGTTTGTTTCTGTAGTGCTGGGCAGTAACTTTATCTTTTCGTCAAACAGTTTTGAACTCTTCCATCGCATTGTGAGACGGACCCAAAAAGGCAAAGACACGCTCAGACACGCCAACGGAAAACAAAACCACACACTAAGACGTAAACAATCTCGCTTAAAAGTCGATTGTTATCTTCATCGGATCGGTAAGGGTAGGTAGGTTCGCACAATCGCCACCTGCTTCATTATGGATAATTTTGGTCCCCCCCCCTCCTCCCCCACTGTCCCATTTGAACTCGCCTGGAACCGCCAACGCTGTCCAAAGTCCAAACAAATAACGAAAGTGATTCCGGAATCACGACCTGTGACGCAGCACCACCAGGCAGTAGTTTTCGGCGAGAGTGCTTTAGTTCAGTCTTGCGCTCCGGCCAGACGCTCGGTAGACTGCTGCAACACGGTGTTTATCGTCTAGACCGGTGGCGCATAAACAAACCCCGTGAACAACATACACTCTCCCCTGCACTTGCTACTGCTCCGTGTTGCTCCGAAACTTTGCGACCTGCGAAGGACACGGCCCTGTCCCTGCACGTCTCATGAATCGCTCCTTTACTAGTAAAGTTGTCGTTAGGATGAATTATGATCGTCCATTTCCATTGCTCCTACCCCAAACCCGGTTTCTAAGGCGAACAGTCATTTCCGCATGGTTCTTTGTCCGCTCGTCCGTTACGCATAACCTCCGGTACACCGGAAGCGAGTCTGTTTAACAAAAAAAAAACACGTCAGGCAACGAAAGTGTTCGTGAGGATGTTTTCAAAACGGCGATCACGTGAGGAAGCGCGCTCCATCCCGAGTCGAAATTTTCACACTCCAACCCAAAAACGACGCTTCCAACTGGACGCACCTAACGAGACTCGCCAAACAAAGCCAGTACATCAAGAGCAAGCGGGCCGTCGTTGTCTTTGTAACCCCGTTTCCCCCAGGGGCAAGGGTGAGTGGTTCCGTACCGCCTGGTTAGCGTTTGTACGGAAATTTGTGTTAATTGAAGACGACAGACGTCAATCGTGGATTTGTGGACTTGGCTCGCGAGGAATCTCCGCCGAAAGATAATGCGCAATGCATTTCGTCACCTTTTTTTGCTTTGGTTTTGTTTTTGTTCGCCGTTAATCCTTTCCCGT
Source organism: Anopheles epiroticus (assembly GCA_000349105.1). Taxonomy (NCBI): domain Eukaryota; kingdom Metazoa; phylum Arthropoda; class Insecta; order Diptera; family Culicidae; genus Anopheles; species Anopheles epiroticus. The sequence continues at coordinate 166,161 of KB670281.1, read as the reverse complement.
AAGGCGGCAGAGGCTTAAGCATACCGGAAGCGGGTACCGAAAGCCTTCGAGGCTTTACACGGGGGTAAGCCACAAAGCCGACGGACACACGCCGCCCCACCTGCGGGATGGCGAGACAGTGGAACAGTGGCTTTGTTTGTTATTAGTTTCCATCGCCGTGCCCGTCACGGGGGCTGCTACCGGAAAGGAACGTACTGGATGGATTTTTGCTTCTTATCGGGGCGTGCTTGTTGCGATCACGTGTGTACACGGCTTTGCTGCGTGTGCGTCATACGGCCTTTCTTGCTACCTTACATCAAGCGTCTAAGTATTCGACGGCATTTACTTTACTAAAAGCAGAAGATTATCGTACATATTATAAGAGAACATACTTCCAACAATTTGCTAATATCCGTTAAGGGATGTGCACCGTGGGTGAGAGTGAGTGATTTGAAGCTTCAGCATGATTTGTTGGATTCAAATCAGCCTGAGGAGTTTTTATCAATCTAGTCGGCGTGTGGTTTTCTAGTTTTATGAATCTCTCAAGAGTGATTTAGAGATTCAAACCCCTTCAGTAACCCGCTCTGATTCAAACCACTGCAAAAAAGAGTGATTATTCTCATTCTCTACTCCCGCTGCTACTTACTGCGAGCTTCCCTTTCGTATCTGCCACAGCAGTATGCGAGGGTTCTTACCTTATCCTCCGAGATGCCATGGTTCACCAACAGCGCGATGCCTTTTTCGCTGAGTGCCTTGTGCAGCTGATGGCCGACACGATTCACCACCGACCGGATCGGGCATTCCTCCGTACCTGTTGGTGCAACGAGAGAAACGACATTAGTAGTGTGTTGTACTGTTGTAACCAGCTCTCGAGACCATTGCGATTACACCGAACAATTCCGGTGCGGTAAGAGTGAACCGCAATATCTTAACGATTACATCGAGTGTGATGAAATTTACAAGGGAAGCAATGTGGTAGGGCATAATGAAAACGGAAAGGTAATTTAGATTTCTTGCTTTAATTACAATAATTTTAACACGATCTGACGCCACAAACGGCATACACACTAACACACACAAAAAACACGATGCCGACGTTCGATTAGAACATTACGACATCATCGAACTGTGCGAGTTTTGCACGCTCCATTTTCGTTCCGTGGTTGGTCCCGGTGTGGCGTGCTGAAGGTGTAAATGTGTAAATCCTACGACGCATACACGACAGCAAGGAATGTAACCGGAATAATTTCATTATTCATTCAAACTGTAAGCGCGAATAAATATGATAGCGATGCACATTTGCAATGGGCTGTTTGATAGTTAAAAAGTCGATCGATTTTTTTGCGTTTGATTTGAAAATACAAGTCAGCAAATTTAAAGCGGTTCGTACGTTCTTTCAACCGGATTTAAACGGACGCATTCAAATGATAAATTACGTGTAATCCGCAACATCGGGTGACCCACCTTTGGTTTGGGTGCGATTGTCGTTTCTCCGAACCTTTCGTGCATTGGAAGACACCAAGGGAAGGGTTAAAAATAAGTAAGTGAATGAAGCAGCATCCCACCACTCGGCAAATCAGCCAGACCCGGGAAAATCGAGCGGCTTTAAAGTTTTCTCATTTCCACACGTGTTAAAAAGGCACCGTTTGTGGGGAAGGTTTTACATTCAATTTATACACATTATTTTCCTTTCGCTCGTATGTGGGATTATTCCATCCATTTCTTTTCCTTCTCTTCGTAACACCCTTTTCTGCAACGCGCAAGGCAAATACGTTTCGCTCCAACTTCTCAATCAAAAAGGTTCGGGCCTGTGCGACACTGACAGCGACATCAAGCGGTGACAAAGTGCGTATTAACGTCTTCCCAGCCAAGGCGCAGCAACAATGTTTGGAAAATAGAAATTTAATTCCCACTCTTCGCCGCATAAGTACGCCCGAGAACAACGGTCGGTCGGTGTTATCAAACACCGGGAGTTGGGGAGTTGCCACACGTTCGCCAACCAGCCGCCACCGCAATCATATGACACGTGGACACACGTTGCTCTCCCCTCGCCGACACTGCAGCATTTGACTGATCGCAGACATTAAATCGACCACACAGCAGAGCCCGCCGCAAAGGTGTAAAGGAACCACTGTTTTTAAATTTCAACTCCCGCCACTCACCGTTTCCGGCGGAAGCGGAAATCGTGACAGCAAAAAGAAAAAACGCTCGCCATAAAGCAGAGTTACCATCGCCCCAACCAGAGATACGCCGCCGCCGCCGGAGCGGAAGAACGCAGATTGATAAGAACCCCCTGTAAAGGGAATCACGACGGAAGATAAGCTGTTACGGCGGGGCCGGAGGAAGGGGAAATAAAATGAGTCTTTAAAGGGAAAATGTGACCAGCAAGCTGCGACACTGACCTTTTTTTTTTATTGCGCATTGCAGGAGGAGAGGTTAGGGCAGAATTAGGACGAGTCGGACAGACACAATGCTTTTTTGGTGTTTTAGTTTTTGCTCCCATAGGTATCACAGAAGCGGCAGAGCGTGAGTAGAAAAGGCACAAACCCCGTGAGAGGAGCACCAAAGCAGAGCCCAGTGTTCCGCTAGTCATCTTCCGAAACCGAGCCGCAAATAATTTACGACAAAATCATCGCTTTGCTGACCAAAATATCGATAGCGGACGCAGAGGTTAATAAATGGGAAGCTGTGTGTGTGTGTGTGCGGGGGAGAGACCAAAAAAAAAAAACAAAGAAAAGGCACATTTCATGCACAGTGTTTTTTTTACTACTCCATTAAAAGCCACCGTCTCTGTCGGGGACGTCATCTTAACGACGCATATAAGTAGGATGAACAGCAGCAAAAGAGTGGTGAAAAGAATCACCATACTGCCGGGAATTGGCCAACGCCAAAAGAACAAAAAAAAAAAGAATGGAGGTCAACCTGACGGGGTGGGTGGGTTGAATTTAAGGGTCAGCGAAAGGAGGGATGATTAATATTTCGTTTCGCTATCTTTCCGAAATCGTGTGCCCACGGTTCTATGTTCTGTGCTTTTTCATCCCCTTCCGTTTATCAATGACCAAGATGACCCTGATGATGATGATGATGCTCAGTGACTGGTGTTGCTCTGAGCCTGGTAACGCATTAATTCATCGATTCCTGACCCCATGGGCGGGACTGGACCGGTCTGTTCGAAAGCATAGGGTTTGAAGAGAAGGTCCAATTATTAAGACCACTCGCCACACCGAGTTTTTATCACACTACATCATGTATCTCTGTAAAGCAACTAACGTCTTGGGCGCTTATCGTAGAACCAGGCGCCTTGCCGCGTGGCCGTGATGATACGGCAACCGGGGCAACGTTTTGATTAGTTTCTTGAATCATCCGGCAATTTATTCCGGGCCACCGGTTCATACCCCCGTTACTCATCAAACATAACACAAGACCAAGGGTGAAGTAACACACACACCCTCCTTCTCCCTAACCCGGTGGACGAATAAAACTGCAGAGAAAAAGGAACGAGTGTATTCTTATCGTCACAAATCGAGAGTGGAATGCATCACAGTTTAAGGGCGCAACATTCCACTAGTTTCATCGCTAGCTGATAGTGGAGGACTTGATAAGGACGGTGTTGAGGTGTAAAAACAAAAACCAACAAAAAAAAAAACGCACACAAAGAAAGTGAGTGAGGTCTTGCTATCTGATAAACCCGGGGCGCAACGCCGATCATCTGCGGCGAGCGTGCTTGGGAGGATGGTGTGGTGTTTTATTTTTAGCACCGTCCCGATAAGCCCCCGACAAAGTAAAGTGCAGGCAATGCAGGCCTGGCACCATGGTCAGGAAGGTTCCACCTGTTGCAGGCAACAACAGCAAAAAAAACAAAAACCTCCTACCGGATGATGTTACACACTCGCAACACGTTTCTGTTGGGTTAAATGTTAAACTGTGTGGTCTATGATTTATAGACGCGACGTTTCGAGATGGACTGGATGGCAAGGGACTTTGACTGACCCATAAAGCAATAAAAAAAAAAGAGATTGCCATCGGCAATCTGCTCCAAAAGCCGACACAGCGAAGTAAGCGTGTGGCATTGTTTTTATCGATAAGCGTGGATCACTTCTTCTTTCTCCCCGCCCAATGACCAGTGGACGACATGCCGAATCTGGACAGGAATGGGACTTTGGAATGAAGGTTTTGCCCTGCAGTGGCGGCAGGCAGCGGAGAAATCCCCGCCTTTTTATGGTGAGCATTACACAGAAAAAGCGTCCGCTTTCAGCACCAGGCAAGAACTACTTGAGAAATATTGATTTTTAATGACCGCGATATGATAATAGAGCGTTGCTTGCCCTCTCAAACTGGAATCCCCTCGATCGATGTGGCTCGTGGCACAGGGAATGGTGGTTTTGTTGGCTTTAGAGCAGGGGTCGGTAAATTGTGATCTGCGAGAAAATGGGTGTGTTTGTGTGTGTACCGCTCACTAGTAACAAAAAACTCAAAATTGTTATGGTACAACTACAATCGATGAAACATTGAGGGACGTTGAATCAACAATGAAAGTTTTCAATTTGCATTGGAACAAACAAAAATCGGTTACGAATAACGGTGCTTGCTGAAACATGTGTGGAACAGGGAAAGGATTTATGGGACATGTGTTCGATGTTTGCAAAAAATTAAGTAAGTAACGAATCCAATCTCCATTTCCATCTCATGAAGGTTGAAAATGGACTCGTTTCAACAGGAAAAATACTGTCCAATACTGATAATTATTTAACAAAGAAAACTCCATGTTTCAGTTAATCAAAAGTTTTTTTTTTTACGTATGACCCTTTTTGTGCCGATTATTGCTTTGAGAGAGATGATTTATTGTGTATTTGCTACACAAAACTCATTATTTAACAAAAAATATGCATTTTATTTAAAATTTCCAAACAAAATTGTATCCGGTTGCAGGCAGAACGAGGTATCAGCGCCTAACAAAAGGACTTAACAAATCTTTCGATAGCAGCGCGAAGTGTAAATAAATAAACGCAACGTGCGATGGTTCCGCCGAGTTCCTCGGCGGTAAGGGAGCAGTAGAATCGAACACAAACAAGCGTTCATTAGCATGCGCCCAAATGATTGGGACACGAAAATGGGTAAACTAAACACGACTGCTCCCCCAAACACATCGGGCGATCGAGCCCCTCTCTCCTGATCTATGTGCCAATTTTCTTTTAGCGCCTTCCAATTAGAGATCTCGGCGAGGACGTGGACGTGGACGTACCTTGCAAGCACATCTCAATTTCCGATGGGTAACACACTGGAGGAACTGGAGGCCAAGGCGGCGTTGTCTGGAACAACGGAAAATTAGCCAAACGTTTTCACGTGTTTGTGATTAGCTGACAAAACGATCGTGACTGATCAATCACGGAAGATTTCGAAGCGCCAATACTGTCGATAATTACAAGATAAAGCCTTTGCTTGTTCTTTACTGTAGTGGTATTATCAAGGGTCCATTATTTAACGTTTTCTGATTGAACTACCGGTTATTTCGAGTCTGGCAACACTGCTTTCATGAAACATCCTACAGATAGGAGATATTATTATTACAGCATTCGACAATCATAGTAAATACTTAATTTACAATTTGTTTTACATAGTTTGGAAAACCACCGTGTTCTGTGGATAAAATGGACTATTTGGGATAAAGTGGACCAATCAGCACATTAAAAACCAGCTAATAAGATACTTACTTATCGGTACTTATACTAATTAGATAGCCAAGGATATAGTTTTGGCTTCCATAGAACAAGAAAGTCATGTTGTTTTGCAACGTGATTCAATACAATTCATAAGATATTTCGTAACAAAAATAGCAAAACTACTAATGACTGTAAATAAAAATAACTGACCTTCATGGATTGGGTTTCTTGGGGATGGATTGGAAACCAGACCATGTCTTTTAGACGTGTACCGTATGAGCAGGTAGACTATTCATACGACCGTGATGGAACTGAACTGCTTGTCTAATAATTGACAGTTTGGGAACACATTTTATGTTGGGAAACATTTGTATCAAGCGGGTAGTATGGCTCATATTTCCTCACAGAATGTAGTTTTGGTTAAACGGTGTTTTAATTAAAATTTAGCTTAGTATGTAGTATTCAAGTAGTACCGATAATGCTACTAATTTGGCTTTAATAGTTATAGGATGCCCCTTCCAAGCTTATTTCCGAACCTGACATCTTTTTCGCTCTGTTTTTGATTCATCAGTCAGTTCATAGAATCATCAGTCAAAACTCTGATATCGTTAGGCCATCAAGAAGTGGTAGCTTGATACTAAATTTACAACTGAATTGTAATTATGCGTAATTTTAACGCTTACTGGGGACCGTATGGTCGATCATTACTTTGCAGAAACCTTTAAAAAGGCTTTTTAGACTGGTTTCAATAAAAGAGTAAAAAAAGATGAGTAATGCTATGAGTAATTCAAACAAGAACATAACAGAAAAAAAGAAGATTAGAAAATTTTAAATAAAAATGATTGTGCAAATAATCGATCCCATCAACACACACACTCCCCTTCCCAAACAGTCATGACAAACATTAAACGAACTTGTTTGTTAAGTTCAGCGTTGTGCTTTTTGTTAAATATATGTAAAACCCCATTCCAAGGGCATTTTTGCTTGAAAAGTAAACCAATCCCGTAGATCCCCAACCGGCATTGACCTACCACTTCTTCTTGTTGTGGTAAGCGGTAAACACAATCAACCACTTCAGAGTTTACTAGCCTGCCCATATGAATGGAGTGTGTGTGTGTGTGTGTTATTTTTCTAGTTTTTGTAAAACACAACGCGATCACCACAAGTGTTCTGTTTTATCTCTTACTGTTAATCTCTCGTAGTGCTGAGTACTTTACTCCAACCTCTACTACATTGAAGCATAGCGGTTAGCCAGCGACCACGTAGAATGATTAAACAACATTCATCGAGTGACATCACAATGCAGCGCACTCCCTTCCTGCGCTTCCTTGCTCCACCTTCCACCGACGGAGGGGTTTGGTGCATCGATTCCGATTCGATTGCTTAACGGTTCGTTTTCGCTCTATCTCGTTTGCTCCCTTTGGCGGCCAAGCCGTCCCAGTCATTTTACATAATCGTGCATCGTTTAGCAACAGTGCAGGCGGTTCGGGCCCGGGAGTATGATCGTGGTAAAACGATCCAAAAGCGGTTTGTCAAACCGATGCACGGCAATGAACCGAAGCCGCACCGCACGGCAGTAGATGCGCGGTGCGATCGTGTATGATTCATTTACTCTTGTTGCGCGCGACCGTCAAATGAACTTATGCGCGCGGCCCCGAAGAGGCTGCGCGCGCGACGATCTTTTCGCACCGCGAACGCGCGTATTCATGCGCTCCCGAGTTTTTCGCTTTTTACTTCGTCTTTGCTTTCTTCATTTCAACCCGCAGAAGCGATCTGTGTTCCGATCGTCCTCGGACACGCGGCGTACAATGATCTGAATGGGAGGCAGACAGAATGGGACAGACTGTGACCAGAGAAAAAGCTGGAATGGGGAGGGGAAAGAGGTCCGAAGCGGTTTAGCCGTCAATCGAGTTATAATTCATTTGCAAATGAGGTTGTGGCCTTTCAATCGATCGTTCCCCGGCGCCAACCGCCAACCCTGGGTATGGAGCAGGGAATTTTTTTTTACAGCGCCCAGCACACCGCCTCTAGTCACTAACGCTGAGCGCAACTTGGTGTTGGGTGTCATCTTGAATGAATGACTGTAATGACCGTTCGGTTTCGGTGTAGCTACGGATAGAGGAGCGATGTGGAAGTGAATGGAGCCTTGTATATCTAAAGCATGAAAATAGATGATCAAACTTACTTTACCGTAGTCGTGGTTTGAAGCCACCCAACAAACTTACCGCAATGTGCGAGATCGATGATCGGTATCTGACTCTTCGACAGCAGTGTGTCGACCTTTTCCTCGGTTGCTTTGTTCTTCAGCATGGTGAGGCTTTCGTTGCTGGGATTGCCTTCGACACGGTGGTGGGCAGTGCGCTGGGCGGTACGTCGTTATTCTTCCACTCCAATGTTCGGAGACGTTTTTCCTCCCGCTTTGTTGGCCACTTCCTGGCCAGGTTTCGGTTCGTTTTCCGTTTTTATTTCGCGCTGTTCACCCGCTTCTATCCCGTTCGCTGGGCCAAAACTATCCACCCGGGGCACACAGCACACACAAAAAGAAAAAAAAACGGCTGCTACGATCGCGTGTAGATCTGTCAAAGTGTACGTGTGTATGTGTTTGTGTGTGTTTCTATGTTTTAGGTGCGTATCTGGCTTATGTTTTCACCACCACTACCACACAAACAACATCGCTTTGGTTGCGTTTTAGGGGTGAGAGGCACGTGCGGGTTAAATTTCACTTTTGGTTGTAAGTTAACGATAAAAATGTTTGCAGCCACTATTCTGGCACGATAAGCAATGGCACACACGCGGAACTGGCTGTAATTTACTTGCACGGGTACGGGTTTTTTCCTAGCATTCCCCACACAACAAACACACTGTGCTACGATTGCTGCTGGTTGCCGTGGTGATGATGTTCGCTTGTACTACCCACTACGATTCGCTAACATTTCCTCGTTCGAGCGGGCCCAACACAACCCGGTTCACTTTATGCACCGCCACCCCACCTCTACGCAGTCGAAGGGTTGATTCACTGCGTGACACCCCACACGAGTAGAGGAGAGACTTCACTTCACTGGCACCCGAGCGACTGAAATGTTCTACCACCACCACGAACTTGCTTGCTTCTTCGTCCTGCAGCGGCACAACACGCCAAAGTGACTGACTGCTCGCGCTGGCCTCGAATCACCTACTAAACTGCCGATCTGCGCCGTCGACGGGCTTTACCGTGTGCCGTGAAGGTCCGCTGCCGATATGATGGCGAATGCGCGAGCGTATGCTGCCGTCCGCACACGCTAATCGCGGTTCCGCAGAATCAACCTGTAGCGATATCGTACAGCTGATAATGCGTTTGTCGCCACCGTTTGGACCCGACCACTGGACAACATCCGTAGAACCAATGCGTGGGGAGAGGGGTGGGAACAGCACGGTACGGAAGCGCTTTTCCTACTTCCAGCTCGACACCATCTGATCGTAGTTGTGCGCCGTATGTTGTGTGTGCACGCACGACACGTTGCACTTTTCTTTTCGCTCTCTCTCTCCTCCCCTTAGTCCGTGCGTGTGAGTGTGTGTGGTTTCAGTGCAATTGCATGCTTCGAGACTGTGGGGTGGTGAAATCGTGTGATTCACCCACGCGCGAACACAGCGCGTCCGAACGCAACTTGAACCGATCGCCGAACTTTCGAATTAAAAAAAAACCGTACCGCGATGAAGCTGATGAACCAGCAGCCAGCCGATCAATCTGATCGATCGCACATAAAAAAACTCGCAAATCCGACCGTTCGCGTATTATTTATTCACTCCTTTGCGCACTCATTTACACCTGAACGGGTTCTCGTGTGTTCGGAAGCCGGAGATGTCGTCTCCCCTGCCCGGACCGCTGCTGAGCAGTTCAACAAACGGTACCAAGGAACATCGGATGGGGTTTTGTGGGGCTATGCTTTGTGCTTCGGCTGGGTGGTGGAATAGACGATGAATTATTTGTTCTTTTATGTTTTTTGCCTCCCTTTCTGTGTGCTGCTCACGGGGGTTGGTGCTTCGCTGGGCTGTCTGGCAGAGTGTGGAAAGAAAAACAAACAAGAAACAACACAAAAACGCTTCTTCTTTGACGTTTGTCTTTGCACGCGCTGGGGATGCTGTGCTGATCGTACCACCAATGCAACAGGGCACGCTCAGGGTAAACTCCGGTACAGTGCGTTCCGAGCAAATGTACAAACAGATCGCGTATTTTTTTTACTTTTATTAAAATAATTAGATGATTGGTGGAAATATTTGCACAGTTGCATCAAATGGTTTGTTAAATTGTAAATGAATGAACCATATTTCGTTGCTCATCCGTTAGATTAGTGCGTTCAAATTATGACCGTTGTTGTGTGGTTACGCTACCGTCCGCTGGGAGCACAAGCGTGGTTGGTACAAATATGTTTTAGTACACGAACGCTGTGCAAGAATATTTGTTTAGTACACATTAATTTTCGTTCGACAAGCATTTTATACAAATAAGAAATCATTTTCAAATGGTTTCAAATAATGAATTTGACCTATTAATCGCAAGCAGTTGTGGAAAAATGTTTTTTGTACTGATTTCGATAAAAATCGCTTTCTTTTCCGAGTCCTGCCGAGGCACGCACACCGCGCGGTTGCTATGTTTTGTTTATTTGTTTTTCCCTCATTCCTCCCAAGCTGTCAGCAACGCGTCAACGTACTGCTCCAGTCGTAACGGAATTTTTCAAGCGCGCGCCACACTGCACAAGCTATGCTGGTTCTGTTTTGGTAAATGGTGCGCGTAAACTGAAAGCATTCGTATTGAAAAGCGTGTAAAAACAAAGTGAAAATGTCGCAAAGTGATCGGGTGACGGATTTAATCATGCACTACTACATGGAGCACGGGCGCAATCGCGATTTGGAAAAGTATCTCCGTCTACGCCGTATGTCCAACGCAACGCGCTCTTCCAGCGATGGAAGCCTTCCCTGTCTGGACGAACTGCAACGACGTGCCTGCCATGCCGCGGGCGAACGGTCCGGGTTAGGCAAGTCAATGGAAAATTTGGCCACGCTTCGCAAAAAAGCGGAACAACAGCAACTGGACGAAAGCGAAAAGTCACTTCGCAATGCATCCGCCGAAAGCGCCAAATCGAAAGCAAACAAAACGCCCGACAAAGTAGGCGCCGATGTAACGGCGAACACTGCCGATGCAAAGGAGAGCGTGACAACGGTGCGTGAGAGAAAGGTCGAACAAAAGAGTGGAAGAAACTTTAACTTTAATCTCGAGTCGGTGATTGAAATAAATCTTCCTCCACCGCCGACCTTTTCACTAGGCGTTCCGACTGCACCGACGATTGCTCCGATTACGTATGCACAGCCACCGGCGGCGCTGCCACAAGCTTCGGAATCATCGATGGGAGGCAAGGAAGTTTCTTCCCGAGTTGTAGTGCATGAGAACAGCACACAGACGGTAGCGTCGGAGGATGATCCGATTCGGCCGGTGGTGAAAACGCACGTTCCCAGCACGGCTGAGGAACCGCTGGATAGTACGAAGGATCTTTCGCCCGTCAGCAGTATCGCGTCCAACAAACAACGACTGGAATGGGATTCGCTGGGCGATATAGGGTACGATTCGAGCGAACGGTTACAGTTCTGCGGTGCGGCCGATTTGAACGAAACGGAGAAAAGGTGTCTTCAGCGTTACTTTGCCCGCAAAGGGCTGACCTTCGATCGGAGCGTCATCGTAGTGCGTCAGCGAGAGGAGAAAGAGAAAAAAGCATCAAAGGAGGCTACCGTGGACACATCCATCATGCGAACGAAGCCCGATGCTCAAAGCACACCGAAAGTGCCGACACAACTCGTGCTACCACCACCACCACCTCCAGTGCAGCAGAACGTGCGTGAGACCGCTAAAGCTACCCAAACATCACTGCAGAACCGCCCGAAAGACGGCATTTCGTGTGGCATTCAAGTAACGCGCCGGAACGAAGAATCTTTCCTACCGTACCAGCGTCAGGACAAAGCGATCGGCACAACCGACAGCTACACGCTCGCCGGTTCGGTCGATGCAGCGGAAAGTTTCGAATTCTTTTCTCCCTCTGTGCCGGAAACGGAAAATAACACTCCATCCGGTGGTGCTTCCGCTTCAACGCCGGTACATTCTTCATCGCACAGCACTACTTCCTCGTCGGCGGTAAATGAGGCCAGCTCGCTGCAGGCCCGCCCGTCCCTTCGTCCCACGTTCGACGATGAGGTAAAGCTTGGCCTAACGCTGTACAATTCCATATGCGAGCTGGCGAGCATGCCAACAGGTGTGAAGGAAAGTTTGATCGATAAAATATTTCGAAAGCTTTCGCGGCACGATCCGAAGCGGCGAACGCGGGAACAGTTGCTGCAGGACTACGGCAAGGATGTTAGGAAGCGAAAGGGCGAGGAAAAGGCGATAGAGGAGCCGTTGCGGGACAGTGGTAGTTGTTCGAAAGCGGTAAAAAGTGAGGATAATGTGTATGACGATGTGATGAGTCCTTGCAGCGCGAAGGACGAAACGCCAACGACGGGCGCTGGTTGTACAAGCCCCCAGCTAGATCGAAGCATCGGTATGGTGGAGGTCATCGAGGAAACGAAAGATCCGTCCTCTACTGCCGGAAGCGAGAATGTATCTGAAGGCTCGATTAAAGCATCTACTTCCGGTTCGAATGAGGGAAATAACGTTCATCGCAACGCTTCCTCGGGAGGGCTTGTTTCGATTGCAAACTCATCGCACCGTACCGTGTCCTCGCAGCCTGTATCGGCCGGTACAACGAAGGAGAATCCTCCTCGGAAGCTGTCCGCCCCGGAACAGAGGGATCAGCGCGTACGTAAAGCCATGCAGGAGTACCTGAAACCCATGACACATTCGGAAGTCGAGTATGAGAATTTTAAGCAACTGCAGCAGCTCAACCAGGAGCGTCGTGCGCACGATCCTCAGCTGGCAAAAATCGATCGAGAGATTGAACAGCTTTTGGTGAAGAAAATGTTGCTGCTTAATGCGGGTTCAACTCAACCTAATGTGCCTGCGGTGACACAAATGCTTCCCGCGAACGATCTTCCAGCCCCTGCGATCGTTCCGAGTGAGCGCAGTGGAACTGTGTACACCTCAGTACACGACCCCGTGTCGGTTGACAGTACCACTGACTGCTCCAAAAATAGCTCCAACTCAGCTTGGAACTCGCACTATCACATGGCGAAGGTGTTAAAGAACAGGTCCAAGTTGGAAACACCGATCGAGCTGACCAGCACACCGTCGGACGTAAGCATTCCCACCTTTGTGAAGCAGAAAACGGACAAGTTTGTGGAGAACTACGATCAGGTGCGAACGCGCCGAGTTTTCGAGGACCAGAATAACCTTTACACCCGACCGTACAGCAGTGGTGGACGAAGAAGTGACCGAAGACACCATCCTCATCATCTTCTTCACCAGCAGGAGAAGGAAAATCTGCATGCCTTCGGAAAGGATAGATACACGCTGAACAAACTGGCGAAGGGAACAGGTACGTCAAACAATATGATTCCTTCACCAGAATTTATTTCTTCCGATTCAATCTCCATACCGGTCGTCACGACGCTTACCAACACGACCACAACGCACCATTACGATATAAAATCGAGAAGGCCGTCTCCCTTGGCAACGAAAGGAGGGCGCACGGCTGGTACACAAACAACCGATTCCATTTTGCGTACCAAACCAATCTTTGGGGAAGCGAAACAGAAGCCTACCTCCGTGTCGGCATCCATACAGGTTCCGTCCTCGACCATTGGCAGGAGTGGCAACTGTGGGTTAGCGGTCGCTGGTACTCCCATCATCCAATGTAACTGTCCGTGCATGCAGCACCAACAACAAACTCTTCCGGTCGATATGCAAGGCATTCCACGTCGTACGGAAATCATCGATGGAACCGCTACCGGCCGGCAGGACAAACAGGCACAAACGAAACCCTCCTCCATAGCGTACGTCATTACCTTCGAGGGTACGGCAGCATCGGAGCGCAAGCGTCACGACAACTATGCGGTCCCACCACCACGCTCACCGTCTACCGGCGATGATAGTTGTACCACCGGCGAGAGTGAACCAGAAAATGGAAAGGATAACGAGTCGGAAAAGATGCTTACCCTGCGGGAACAGTTTCGCCGCTCGTGTCCGGCAACATTGAGCCGAATCGAGGAACGGCGGCAGTGTATTAGCGAGCTAAATAAGTTGCGCAGCAAGCGGAACCAGCAACGACAACGTTTGCTGCTGCTCACATCGGACGATTCGTTGCGTAAACCAGCGGGCGCTGGGGCAAGAAGTAAGTTGCCACCGCCACCACTCAGCCAAAGACGTGTATTTGCTTCGACACGTGCTATACGAGAGAACACGCGGCGACAGGTGCGCAATCTGCCGGAAGTACAGCGCAAGAAGGAGATTGAGCGTCTCAACAATTTGAAGCGCAAAAATCGTATCCTCAAGGATGTGTATAACAAGGTAAGGAAGGGATTTCGGGTGCCGCGTGTCCCTGGTAAATGTTACTAAAATTTAATTATGATTTTTTTTTTCAGAATTTACAGCGAAAGGTACTGAAAGGGCAGGTGGACCTATCGAACAGCGTTCGAGTTATTCAGGATTAACGAATTTAATTGGTTTTTAATTTGATCAGTTTATTAAGATAAAGAAACTCCAGTGTGTTCAAATAAGTTTATCAATAAATATACTATAGCACAAAAAATTGAATAATTCATAGATATTTGACGGGAGTTTGTAATTTTATTCGTTAGATTAAGGATATACATGAGTCGTTAAATTAAGGATATACATGAGGATATAGTTGAATTACATTCACTGAAACTTATGTTTTTATATTGTATACTTGTTTTTAATTTGCATAAGTGTTTGAAGACCTGGCGTGGCTAGATTTTCATTGGGACTGCCTATGAGTACATCATATTATAGTTTACGAAGTTGATTAGTAGTAACCCTTGGACGATAAAGTTGAGCTAAATAAAAAGAGCAATCAGCAACAATTTAAAATTAATTTCACTCCTAACATTTTACTTTGATTTTGTTCGAATTGACCGAAAGCTACTCTTAATTTCGAAAAGGATTGTATGGAGCCCGGCTTGGATCAAAACGTTGTAGTTACTGAAAACAAAACTATCTATGAATAGATAACATGTTTTCTATTATAAATCCACCTAGAAATTAAACTACCTATTGAAAATAATTTTTAATTTAACGTGATTTTGTACCATGCTGGTCAACGGAGTTTATATTACTCCCAACTGTCAAACGTCATCATGACAGAATCGCATAACCGCACATGGACGTACCCGTATTTTACGCACCTTACCTATCTTCATCACATGACAGAATCCGTAAAAAATCCCAATCGCATTCGTGTTCGTCGCCGTCGTTCATCTCGTTCGCATTAAACTATCTGTGCTACGGTTGAACTCAATCAGTGTTTGTTCAAGGTAGAAAAGACTTCTGCACATTCGCACCCCGGCATTGGAACTAAATCCTGTGGGTTTGTTCATTTGCTTAACATTTTCCAGTAGCAGCATCACATACAGAGACTAATCGGTGGCGCTACTAGGCGAAGGAGCAACGATGTCGACGATGTACAACAAGACCCTGTCGGCCCACCAGGCCCACAAGGAACACGTTCTGGCAGTTTCGCGTGATTTCATCTCCCAGCCACGATTGAGTAAGTGATGATATTGCTTTAAAGTACCAGCGTACAGGCAGGTTTCCATCGGATGGGGGGAAAAACAAGAAGAGAAAAAAGCTGACGACGGTGGCCAAGTTTTGGTATGCCCGTGAGCGGGAGTCATGTGACGTGCGGTGAAGTGATACCTGTCGAGATATCAGTTTTTTTCCGGTGACTTGATTGGCTTTACGAGTAAAATGGCGTTTGTTAAATATGGAAGGGCAGCGAAAGTTCTGATTGCTTTAGTTAGAAAGGCCTAAAAATCGATTTTCATCACTGTTCGCTGTGCGCAATCGGTATCGACAAGAAGATTGGTCCATTGCACCCAAATACTTTAGAGAGATCATGCTGAATTAGCCTTTTAAAGAAGAAAAATTAAACAATGCGTACGGTGTTGCAGGATAGCAATGCAAAAATGGTTGCAAAATTGTAGAAAAAGTTAATTTTATGTGGCTATGCAATTGGGCTGAGTGTTTTGATGTCACATGACTGTCAAAACACCTGACTGTAAGAGGCGAGAGCTCACGCACACCATCCCAAATGTAATCGTACTTGTCTCTTCTCTTTCCCACTAGTGCGATGTTTACACAGGGAGTGTGAAACGGGTATAAAGAGGCTGTGAAGCAACTGCGCTAGTGTGAATGTGTGCAAGTGTGGGTGTGTTGCTGAATGTTTTGCGATTTTCTGGCAGGACAAAAATGGCATCCTTCGATGAATTAATCCTGCATTTAAATGGAAGTTAATTTGACAAACCTTTAACTTGATGTACACGCTTTATCTACGGAGTATTGTGGTCGTTGTCACATGGGTGACTTTTTTTACGTCGCGTTTATCACATGTTGATATTACGTAAACCATGCAAGATATTATTCGATTTCCAGTAGGTCAATTTGAATGGCACGCACAAAATGAACACAAATGTCTTCTGGAAAGAAGGAAAACTTAACTAATCTCATTTCAAATTGCTCTTTCAGTCTACAAAACCGTGTCCGGTGTAAACGGACCGCTGGTCATTCTCGATGAGGTGAAGTTCCCGAAGTTTGCCGAAATCGTACAGCTGCGCTTGGCCGATGGCACGGTGCGCTCCGGTCAGGTGCTGGAAGTGAGCGGCTCGAAGGCCGTCGTCCAGGTGTTTGAAGGTACGTCCGGTATCGATGCCAAGAACACGGTGTGCGAGTTCACCGGCGACATTCTGCGCACCCCCGTGTCGGAGGACATGTTGGGCCGCGTGTTCAACGGTTCCGGCAAGCCCATCGACAAGGGTCCACCAATTTTGGCTGAAGATTTCCTGGACATTCAGGTAGGTGGCGCAAACCAGCTGTATATTTTTTTGGTTTCTCTTCTAAAACTAGCTCTTTCTTTTGTTATAGGGTCAACCGATCAACCCGTGGTCGCGTATCTACCCGGAGGAAATGATCCAGACCGGTATCTCCGCCATCGATGTGATGAACTCGATCGCCCGTGGCCAGAAGATTCCGATCTTCTCCGCTGCCGGTCTGCCGCACAATGAAATTGCCGCTCAGATCTGTCGTCAGGCCGGTCTGGTGAAGCAAACGGGTAAGTCGGTGCTGGACGAGCACGAGGACAACTTCGCCATCGTGTTCGCCGCCATGGGTGTGAACATGGAGACGGCCCGTTTCTTCAAGCAGGACTTCGAGGAGAACGGTTCCATGGAGAACGTGTGCCTGTTCCTTAACCTGGCCAACGATCCCACCATCGAGCGTATCATTACGCCCCGTCTCGCCCTTACCGCGGCCGAATTCTTGGCCTACCAGTGCGAGAAGCACGTGCTGGTCATCCTTACCGACATGTCCTCGTACGCCGAGGCGTTGCGTGAGGTGTCGGCTGCCCGTGAGGAAGTGCCCGGACGTCGTGGTTTCCCCGGTTACATGTACACCGATTTGGCCACCATCTACGAGCGTGCCGGACGTGTCGAGGGTCGCAACGGTTCGATTACGCAGATTCCGATTCTGACTATGCCGAACGACGATATTACCCATCCGATTCCCGATTTGACCGGTTACATTACCGAGGGTCAGATCTACGTCGACCGTCAGCTGCACAACCGTCAGATCTACCCGCCGGTCAACGTGCTGCCGTCGCTGTCTCGTCTGATGAAGTCCGCTATCGGTGAGGGCATGACGCGCAAGGATCACTCCGACGTGTCGAACCAGCTGTACGCTTGCTACGCCATCGGTAAGGATGTGCAGGCCATGAAGGCTGTCGTCGGTGAGGAGGCCCTTACGCCCGACGATCTGCTGTACCTGGAGTTCTTGACCAAGTTCGAGAAGAACTTCATCTCACAGGGCAACTACGAGAACCGTACCGTGTTCGAGTCGCTCGACATCGGCTGGCAGCTGCTGCGTATCTTCCCGAAGGAGATGCTTAAGCGTATCCCGGCCTCGATTCTGGCCGAGTTCTATCCGCGTGACTCGCGCCACTAAGCGTCTGATCACTGTCCATCCCACTCTCTTTCTCACTCTAAAAAAAAACAGTTATTGAACGGTAGATGGTAGTGCGAATTCGGGTTCGTTTCGGGGCTAGCAATCCCGCTTTTTAATCTTATCGCCATGAGGCAAATGGTATGTGTGTTGTAAATAAGTGGTACTAGGAACTGAAACAAGACGCAACATATTGAATACCACGCAAATGCATTCCTTTCGAGTCCACGTAATTGAATGGATCTAAATCTATTTTTGGCTCTGTTTTCAGCACTGTTAACTGTGGTGTGTTGTTTAAAAGCATCCTTCCTCTTTTGGATATCTTTCTCATGTGCGGGCGCGAGGTGTGTGTGTGTGTAATCCCCGCCGGTAGTCGTTGTGTTTGGAAGACCAGTTTACACTTGCTAAACACAAAATTACGACACGAGATAATACTTTGACTGCCATATTTTTACCATCGGTGCGATGATCTTGGGATAGTTTCAGAAGGGTATTAAGGCACTAAACGCAAGATCTTGCAGTTTCAACGGCCAACTGGGAGTCCTTTTCGGTGGATGATCGTACGAGCATAAGATACGAACATTGCGATCGATGCCTTAATACAAAAAACAAAAGAAACGAGGGAAAACGCATCCAAACCAAGCCAACAAAGGGAAAAACAACATCAAACGAAACAATACGAACGACGACGATGATAACAGCAACGACGAAAGAAGCCAAGAGTCGCATGCAGCGATCCCAGCGATCGTATCGCTCGTTGGCGGTGAACAGTGAGCCGAAGATCGTAAACAGCATCCGATCTTCGAGGTCACGCCTCAGCGAATGCACGTACCGCAACGGACAATACCATCAGAAGAGACCATCCTTCACCATCCTCCGTGGGGTCACTCACCGAATCGGACGAAGATGCGCCCTGTAAACTATGTGTGTCGACTCCCAATCCAAACTATCCTGAAACCATCCACCAAAAATGGCAGACACTTGAATGTGAGTGAATGCCATGGTATTCCAATCTTCCGGCTATCGGTACAGGGGTTTTCTTGTAAATGTGCACCGTTACATCCCTGGGGGGAGAGAGCGATAAGGAAAGATCGAGAAAGGCACACAGCACGAGCATATATTTAGCATAAAAACCAACACACACACGTATATATCGCTTTAGAGCAACATTATTCTTGATTCGTCTGTAAGTTAGGCAGAGTGCTCGGGAGAAGGAGGAGAAGGTTCAGGCGTCCCTGAAACTCCACTCCCCATAAAGAGCCTCCATGTTTAATCAAATCCATTCTTTGTTTAGTATCGATTAAGAGCATAGCTAAGGCGTTTCCTTTTTACATATTTCTTCGTATATTACAGTGTTTTTTTTTGTCGTCTGTAAGGAATGTTTCGTAAATTAATAGTAACTTGTTTTTGTTTCATTTTTTATTTTCTTTTGCTGCGGCGAGCCTCACATTTCCAGTGTGCCAGAAATCTATTTTGCGGGTTCGTACCGAGTGTATGCCGTTTTTATTTACCGCGCTAGTGTTCGCGAGCTGTGCTTATGCGGGAAGTAGTGTGGAAAGATGAAAGTGCAGGACCGTACAGACATTACGCCTTTTCTGCGTCGCAGCCCTCCATCGTCGTCACCCTGGCTATGCCATCTTATGCCATCGTACAAAATGCAATCGCGAACTAAAAAAAATCCCCCTTAAGAATAGACCACGTTTTTGCGAGGATGACGATAGCTGTGGATTGTTGCGCAGGATAGGAGTATGCATAAGATCCTGCTGTCTGTCCGGTTTGACCCACGTGTGTTTCTGCACGGTTTTCCTGCATGCTTGCCACACTCGCGAGCAAAGCCATGAATTGCGGTGATGCGCTCTGGCCGTTGATCCCCCAATTTGGATAAAGCGCCACTGGAACAGGCGGAGTCGTCCGTATGCCTATGTTACTTATGTTATACTGTCCATAAGGTATAAGGCTCTACTTTTTGTACGTTTGTACGATGATTGTAAACCCGATGCCGCCCCTCCCTTTCCCGGCGATTGTCACCGCGGTCCTTATTAATCATAACCGCCGATGGGAAGATAATATCCGCCGCCAGCTTTGCGCGACTAGCACTGCAAGATGAAGCGACGATTGTTTTGTTTGTTTCTGCCTGCCGCCTGCCATAGGATGTGGTTAATATATGTTAAAAAAAGATCGAAAACAGTTCTACGGCTGTGCAGGAAGGGCAAACAAACCGAGTAGCATACACTGAACACTATTATTGCTGTATAATTATTACAACTTACTTCGGAAGAAAGACAGATCAAATGTGCAACAAATATGATATAACGGAAAAACAAAACACAAAAAAACAGAATTATGAAGGAGAGAGGTGTTTAGATGTGCAGATTATGTCATCCTGTATTAGGTCCATCGTTGAGAATGATAAGAATAAAGTGTAAAGTCCACAAAAAATCGTGCACAATGGTCGTTTGAGAAAAGCGTGTTCTACCTAAGGTGCTGCAAAAAAGCGAGTCATTTAGCTGTACATTTTCAAGTTCAAATGTGTCCCTTAAGCTCGAAGTCAATCGACACATACCACCTATGGGAATCGCTTCGTCAACAGCACGAAAGACAAACAAAAAGTAAAGTTCCTCCATTTCTCCCGTTTTCTCAAAACGACCTTCGATTAGTCGTCACTCGTTTGTTTGGGTCGGCAATCGGAATCGAAGGGGGTGTTTTGTTTGCCGTTTGGATTTCTTTTCCATTCTTTCGGTACAGGGGAGTTCGCTCCGTCAGCTAGCTAACCTCTTTCGAATTCCGCTCTGTGCTTGACGACTTTTAGTTTGGGATTTTCGTTTGTCTACCTTTTACTTCGCCCACTCGAGCCCGAGCTTGCGGAAGGGAAGTCCCAAATAAAACAGGAGCAGAACGAGCGCTAGAAGGAAAAGAACGTATCGGTGGCGAAGGTTTGTGAAGGATGTTTGCCTTCCGGTTGGGTGTGAGAAGCGGGCCTCGATAGGAGACCTCGATGGGAGTGTGCGGTATGTTTATTCATCATCATGTGATGTTTCTGCCAGTGCCAGTTACGCGGTAGAAGGAAGCGGTCGGAGGAATTGATTTGAGACTTTGTATCGATGTGTGTGGCAAGGTGGCGGCAAGGATTAGAGCATGACGATGAGCTAGAATAAATTATGGCGAAATTATAGACAGATTGCTTCGGAACCGTGAACGCGAAGCTGCGTCGTGACTCCTCCGGGGATACAAACTTTGGGGTATCCACTCTCGAGCCAGAAAACAGAGCGCTTTGAATGCTGTTAAAAATTGTTAACCAAAGACTGCGAAATAAGCTAATGGCTTTTTAATCTTTCACCTGTCTGGAGAGATATCAGGGCTGGAGGATTGCAGGGTACAGCAGAGTTCCGTTGGTCTAAATTACGAATTGATGAGGTGTACTACTGTCCGTTTGTTCCGAATGCGGTACAAGCGTTCTGTTACATTCTCAGCACTGTGCTAACATCATTAGAGGGTCGTAAATGTCCTTAAAGCTTATGCAAATTTATGCCAAGTTTATTGAAACTTTCTGCAGTGTGCTTCTGCGTGCTTGAGAACGCAAATTATTGAACCATATCGCAGGTTTGTCGGTGGCTGGAAGCCCGGACTTTTATTTAGCAATTCAATTATCTCAGTTCAAGAGGCTTTGAGACAATTAATGCCATTAATGCCATCATTCTCCAATTGGTTATTTGGGATCTATTATTAGGGCTAAGGTTGCGTTTATTTCCTCACAACGGCTGTCGTTTTGTAAGTCGTCCACCATTCTTAAAAATATGCAAACTTTCCACGCTTTGCGAAAGTATAAATAAATAAAAAACAAGTTTTCGTTTCAACCCACTTGACTTCGGTTCGGTTCGGTCGGTCAGGCAGTTTTTGCATGAATTGGCATGATGATTGGACTGATTGGTTTCAATTTCCGTTCTCGATTGGCCGGGCTTATGCATATTGGTGAGTTTGTGAACTTTTGTGAACCATCGCACGGAAAGTTTACGAAGCGGAGAAAGTGCTGTACCACCTGTAAGCGGAACGGTTCCTGGGGGGGGGGGGGGGGGGGGGGGGGGGGGGGGGGGCGGAATTTGGGCAGTGCAAAGTTGAGCAATAGGCAGACAGTAAGGACGGTGTTCCGAGAAGTAAAACCGATCCATTTTCAATATATGGAATGGCATATTCAATTTGCATAGTATTTTTGTAGCCCCGTTTCTGGGCAGTAGAATTGCTGTTTGTTCCTAGTACAAAGGAATCCTAGCTTATTTTTGTTAGAAGTATTATGGAAAGTATTGAGTGTTAAACCGGTTGAACTGGAACCGGTGGCCCAGAGGGTGATCGTGTGAATTGTAGCCTACAGGTAGAACGCAGTATTTTTTTCGTTTTAAATAGTGAATGATGTGCCTTTAATACTTTTTGTCACTCTTTAATACTGTTTTAATACTATCGGAAATGGAACCACAAGGTCAAAGTCTTTCAAACAAACAAACTAACTAAAAATGGTTGAATGCAGACAGTTAGATACATATGAGATACCTAAAAGCACAAGAAAAAAACCCTGTTATTGCGGCAACATTCTTCTCAGGTGTTTCAATTTCAATTTGAATTCCCCCCCCACCCCCCCCTGTAGAGGTGCAAATTGAGCAATATCATTGAAAAAAGATGGGCTGAAGTGTCAAGCATTCCACTGTCTGCATGGCGGGGAACAATTGACTGAGAACAAAAAGTAAACCGTAAGAAACAAACTGAGATAGTACACGAAGGAATGGAATGCAAAGAAGGTAAGAAAAATAGCCGCATCCTTTCGGTCGCCGCTACTGTGTGTGTGCGTTTACGTCAGCTGGCATCAAGGCAACCTTTGCTTTGTGTGCGAGCGTGTTCGGTGGTGGTGGTGTGTCATTTTAATCCTTGTTTTATTGCTTTCATCGCGGTCGGGTCGTCAATTTTGCTCCTCGGAAAACTCGTCGAGTCGCGTCGCTGGAGAAGGACCGTCATAAAGGGAATTCCACCAAGTGCAATTGAAGTAAGATTGAAGTGAGTTTTTTCTTTGACAGTGAGGCTGTGTTTGCGGAGCGTCTCAAAGGAAAAGGTCCGTGTTGAAGAGCAAGTGCTGATGCTCCAGAGACATGTGGAGTCTGAGCGTGAACTGGGTGGCCGTGATTCTATCCGAACCGAACGTTTCGCTACCATTTTACCAGACCTCACCCAACACCAGGAAAGGTATACAAACTGTATAAGATTTTCTCCCTCCCTCTTCAGCGCTGAGGGAGATACACGATCAAACTGTCGTTAAATCGACATGTTAAATGTCGTTAAAGAACCGTTTTCCATACACTCCTCTACCCCCCCCCCCCCCCGTCGCATTTTGTGAGCTATCAACCGGCCCGCATGCCCAGACATCATTCCCGACGCTTCCGGATGAGCGCGTTCGCCGTAAATTTTATTCCGGCGAAAAGCGTACGCGTCACTCAAGAAACCCGACAAAATCCGATGCCCCGGAGTCTCGGGGTTGATCGATTTGGTGATCGGAACGTAGCAACCTGACGCCATTGTCACCTTTGGCTGTGGGTGAGTGCAACCGTGACTTCTCGGAATGTCCCGTCAACCTGCCCTCGAGTGGTTGCGGTATTGGTGCTCAGTTTGGGGAGCTTTTTGAAGACAACAAAAGCCAGCAAAAAAAACGAGTCCTTACACATCAACCCCTTTTCCTTGGAAATGCACTTGAGATAAAAGAAAGGGAGAGAGAGAGAATGAGAGGACAATTTTGACTGGACAGAGTGTGATCGCTTCGGTCACGGGCAATCGAGTGGAACCATTTCAAACGGAAACGTGCCGGGTTTTCCACCACCCCTAACCGTACCTTTCCAAGAAAATCCTTTTTCCGGAATCTTCACAACTCCGGGCGCTTTACCAATGGAGAGAGAGAGAGAGGGGACACACAGCTTCATTTGACAAGGGTTGATACGTCGTTGCTGTGTGTGGTGGGAAAATTAAGACAGTTTTACAAACTACCGGTGTCAATTGACCGGTGTCACTGGGACGGTGAGGCCCTCCAGTAGTTTGCGACTGCGGTGACGATGGGGTCATCGCGTGCGTGTAGTTTATCAAGCGTTTAGGTGGAACGGATTTGGGATGTCAGTTCATCGTTACGCTCTATTGTCGGAAAGTAGTAACGGTTAGTATCGGTTTGTAGGTCGAATGATTAGTTTTATTTTCGCGCCAGTTCTAATGCGAGAAGCTCTGTACCGAATACTCTGCTTGTTAGGAAATTGTAATATGAGCATAATAGAACTAGCAACGATTTACAGTGAATACCATCATACTTGACCTTTTGGAACAGTCATAAAACTGTTGGTAATTAAGAGAGCTTTTGAAAGGTATTGTTCGTCGCTGTAACCATTTTGTTGCTCACTTTCCTGTCCCTTTTTTCCACACTACTGCAAGTTTAGGATTGGCGGTCCTTTTCCCATGACTTTGCTTTTGCGTACTTCCATAGCCGGTAGAGTTTGTCCCAGCCCAGGGGACAGGGCAGGTGTAGCCCGCTAGACGGAGAAGGAGTTTGCCACTTCATTTTACGCCTGTTTAAGCTCTGCGGAAACGTGAAATCTTCAAGTTAAACGATGCACCCAAGTGTACATTGATTTGGTGCAGAATGAACGAGACTTTGGGCTGGGCTGCGCTCGCGGACGGTTACAACTAGACTTTTTCAAACTAAAAATACAAAAAAAGGAATCTCCTCACGTAAACCCATCGTTTACGTTTACGATCGTACGCAGCCCTGTGTTTTTCCCTGCACTCGGCTTTTACCGGCGTGTTTGCGATATTTCAGCAATTTACTCGACGTCGATCTCGCTTTACCTCCCGCGGGATAGCCCAAGCCCAACAAGCCCAAAAGGGGCAGGTTGAAAAAAATAAAAATAAACACACACACACACAGTCACGAGACTGTCCGCACGGAAGGATGTTGCGAAATGCGCGCCGCGCGGGTGCAAAAAAAACATCGGCAATTAAAAACTTTAAATTAGAACGAAATTAAATTACGCCTTACCGCATAATGACCAGTCGACACGGGGACGCTCGGGTCGCTCATCCTAAACGCCCTTGAACCCATCCATCGGCCCAAGGGCACTGGGACAGATTCCAACCGAGACTTCAACCATAACCGTGAATTTGAGTGTCCATTTTCGGTACGACTCGCGAGCGCGAGCCCTTTATGATCGTCCCCGGTATGCATTCAACGGACGCGAGGAAGCCGAGCAGCAAGGCCGGGGTGACATACGAATTATTACGCCATTTGTGCGACGGCAAGTACCACCCAGGTGAACCTTTTTGTTTTGTACTTTAGAGCCGCAATTTTCACGATGGTTTCGGAGTTCCATTGCGGATATTTTGATTGGGTTGCATCTGATGGGTCTGTCTGTTTTACGATAGGTTCCGGTAGTTGGCAGAGGGAAATGCTACAGATTGAGTTCTATTGAATCAACGGTTTATAGAATAAGCGCTCTAATGAGCTTCCTGGTAATGATTACAATCAAACGAACGATTAATTCGCGATGTAGCAAACCGTAATGAGGTTTTTTTTCTGTGCTAATTGCGTTGAATGAAAGTATGGAATTGTTTTTCAATAAAAACTGTTACAGATATTTGTAGTGCATCATCAAGTTATAATAGGTATGATGATAGAGCAATGGCTAACATATCCTGTTTTTTTTGTACTCTTTCTACAACTTATTGTTTTAATGAAGTACAAACGATACTCTCTCTGCTGCTCGTCACATTACTATTCACGTGCTCGTTAGACGTGTACATTATCAAGCGTTTTGATCCAAATTGGATCTGTTCATGAAACGGGCGTTTAACAAACAGGCCCTTGTTTTACGGTCGTAGCAGTCACATATGCAGACATGGTTCATTAATATGTACAGAAATTGTTCTACTCGTTAGTCACCAGAATTGTATGTGATAATATTCATACAAAGCTCACAGGAAAGGATTTATTTTATGAAATATATATTTCAATATGATCAGTATCTTTTATAGAACTAACAGCTAGGAAGTTCATTAAAACAAGGGTTAAATGAGGCATCAAATTTAATGGGCTGGGTTTGAGTTTAGCTTTACTGCAGTCTCAGTCGATATAATTGCTTTCTCCAAAGACCAAACTTGCTTTATCGCCATAACACCATAAAGCACAAGCTGACTCTGTAAGCTTCTCTGCTGTTTTCAATTATTTTAATAAATATCAGAGCTTCGACAAGAATTTATCCTGACCTTAATGCGGTACAATGAGTAAACTATTTTTGCGTTAAATATTAGAAAACCTTCCACTAAGAGTGTGTTCTCAAATTTTGGCTACATAGATAGGTATAAATACGGGCAGACAAACGTGATGTTTCAATAAACTTTTCCAACAGTAATTTTCTTACAAATTTCTTCCCAATATCACTACCGGTCAAACAACCCTTCGCGCGATACGCGAAATAGCAGCTCCACAACCAATACCGCCACCTCCAGGCTGCTTTTCTCGTACAGGAACAACGTGATCTTCCACAGCCCGGCCTGAAAGTAGTCGTTGAATATGTTTGCGTCCAGCACCTTGTTTTTGATGTAGAACTGCTCTGCCCTGACCGGGCACACGCCGGCCTCGGGAAAGTTGGTCATGTTGCGATAAAACTCCCGATAGTCCCGATACGTGGTGTTGAGAAAGTGGCACATCTTTTGCAGCGGGACTCGGAATGGCGAGCGGATGAACTGGTTGTTACCCAGCGTACTGTACGCCAGCTCGATGGTAAACTAGAAGAGAAGCTGATGGTGGTGACCGGGGAAATGTTTACGATAAATGTATCCCACCGTTGGCGCTCCTCCGGTTGGCTTCCTACTTACGGAATAATCGTCGTCAATGTCGTGGAGCAAATCGAAGGTTCCGTTCAGCACGGTTACCGTTCGGTTGTACTTGCGGATGCGCATGTTTCGTGCATCTCCAAAGTTGAATCCGTCGATCTGCTCCACGCGTTCGTACATGACGGATATGGGGCCGCAAGTGCACTGATGCACTAGCACCACGGGCAGTAGCAGTAGGATGGACCAGCGTAGCCTTTTTATAGATGGGGTAGGTAAACTGTGCATGTTGAAACGGCGCGTTTGTACCGACGACTGCAACAGGTCACTGAAGAGTGGACAATAACTACGTGGGTACGTGAAGCTGCGTGAGCGTTTGATGCATGTGTTCGGCTTTCGTGATGTGGCTAGCGTGAGTCGAATGCTGCGAAAATAACTGGCCGATGATTTAATCTTTCATCCTTTTGCTGCCATTGCAAACCGGCTGCATGCAATTGTACGAGTGATTGTTTATCATGCAGTATATGATGTTGCTGGTTATCGCACGAAGCGATTAACTCTATCTTTGGATGTGTCACATGCGAGTACATTTGATTTTCGGTAAATTGTACCATTATTTATCAAACTTGCGTAATGGATGATAAATGCATGTGAATGTAGAGCACCGGGCTGTTTGGTTGTGACGGTTTACGGCATGGGAGCAACTATCATCTCTCGACCGGGTGAAATGAACACTTTCATGAACATTTGGAGACAAATTAAATATTATCCTAATAGCCTGGTGGCAGTTTATAAACAGAGAGACTAGATGGTGAGAAACAATTACATAATTTCTCGATCAAAGCCGGTGGATATGGAGCGTTATTTGGTAAAGGAAACTCAACTTAGAAAACACTAGCCCCATTACTATTTATGCTCAAAGGTTATTTTTTAATAAATCATTGCTCAAAATGGTCTAGAAATTATTTTTGATCGATGAATAAAAACTTTTGTAAACTTAACTTTATCTCAAAGATCAACTGTTTCTTCGTTAATCGAGTTTAATTAAGGTCTTAGAGCCTCTTATTATGTAGCGGAACGTTGATGGAGGCGACTAGGGCATCGATCTTCATACAGCATGGTCGGGCTGTAAATCCCATCCGCACCCGTTTTCCCTTAGGGAGGACTAAAGTGTATAACTATGGCTTATTGGAGGTGTCGTTACTCCAAAAAGAAAAGAAGTCAAGCCCAGTCATTGAGAAAATCTTATTTTATATTTTTCTGCTTAGTTTTATGTTTTATTCATAAGTTGGGTTATTTTCTAGTGTATTTTGCATTTACTGGTTGACCCAGTTTTCTATAGTGTGTTGGAAGCGTAGGATCGGATTAATATGATATGCCAAAAATGGTTCTTGTCAGTTGATGATGATCTAATCGTATTATGTATCGATCGTCCTTCAATTCTGTCTTTGGTGGGAAATTATAACGACATTGTGTTCTAGATATATGCCATATTTTTAATGACAATAGCGAAAAAAGAAGCATAAACAAATCTAACTGTGCCAAATTCTTCTAATGTCTCAATGCGACGGTAAACTTCCGTATGATCGCAACCTTCGCCAGCCAGCATCAACTCGCCGGCCCGCAAGCTGTGTCCATTGCTTACGCTTACGGTTTACCTTCCCTTCGGATGGCGGGCGTCAGCTTCCGTGTGATTTCGTGGAAGAAACTTTTTAAATTTCCGTGCCACTTCCGGCACCAAATGCTGTGCCCTAAAGTTTGAGGCCTGCTGTTCCCTAACGCACTCTGTGCGGTGGGCTTCGCATGTGTGTACTGAGTGCGGGATGAGGTGTCTGCTCTTGATTCCCTGTCTGTCACCTGCTTTCACACTCCCGCCACACACTAGTACCGCCTTCCCGGTCATGCTTAATCATATTTTCATTTTCACACGTGCAAACGTTTCTTACGCTTTTCACGCACCGTTTGTAATCAGCTTGTAATATTAAATTCGCTTACGCGGTGTTGTGTGATGCTATTTACTTGTCTCTTTCTCACGCTCGCGGTAAGAAAGGCAAGAGAGTGACGGATTTGTGAATCTTCTTACGCCGGACGAAGTAAAGCCGATCCGTATCTTGGCGTACGGGGAACGGAACAAACTTTTCCCGTCTGCTACCCTCGACTACTCATTTCCACACGGCGAAACCATGCCCGAAGGAGACCGTCGAGTGTCGGAATGATGTCGATTTCAAATTAAATTCCTTCATTTCAAAACACCTTATCGTGGTGCAGGAAATGGTGATGAGCGTGTGCGTGCGCGTGTTTGGGAGTGTGCGGGTTTTGGGAGAACGGATGCGGTGCCAGCATAATCAGCCAATCAAATTAATAAAGACTTTTCATTTTTATTTTCGGATGGTGGCCCACGGTTCACGTGTTTGTTGGCACTGGTTCGTGTACCATATTTTGTTCGGTGTTACACCGAACAGAGACCGATGATTGTCGGTAAGGACGCACCTCGGTAAACGTGTGTACATGAACCGGGCCAACTTTTGCGGCCGAGAAACATAATCAAGCTCAAATGTGCTTATATCTATCCCCATTCTGTGATGTGGCTGTTTTTCCGCCTTTTTCCGGAAACGGATGAAAAACACATGAGCTGGGTCTTCCCGGCGTGTGTGGTCTACGCGTATGAGCATCATCGCGATCATACTTCTCGTGATGCTTTGTGAACATCTCACCTGCAAATACAATCAGGCAGCACAAGTTGAACCTGTTTTAAGTGAAAACTTTTTCATTTTTCCACACAAAAAATGCTGCCATATTTTCGTACCGAAACTGTCGGATCTCTCGCGTCCAAGGATGATTAGAAGGGTGTGAGAAAATGAAGTACCGTGAAGCGTGTGGTGGTTGTACGGGAACGCGGCCATACAGGAAAGAAGTTTGCATATATGAATGTTCGCGGGCTTGTACGGTAAGCGTGGGAAAGTTTTTATCAATTTTTTACCTCCACATATCACTGCTCACAGTTTCCTCTCGCGTTGTGCGTCGGGAAATTGTTTGTGTTCCGCCACTGGAACAGACAAACACGGCACGGAGCCAAACACAAACTCTCGCACTCGGGTAAATTTCAACCCCTGGCTCAAAAAGGTCAGTGATGTGCTCACATCTTTTGTGAGTGAAAAAGTTTATGGTCAGCTTGCTGTTGAATCCTAAGTGAGTTGGTTATTGAAGTGTTTGCGAAATAAAAAAAGAAACGGGAACACATAACTTCTCTTACCGTGAAGTACTTTCTGCCGTGTTGAAGGGAGGGTATGGTTTTTTTGTGGGTTTTGGTATGCCTTGATTGTGAACATTTGCAGCGAGTCTGTAAAGCAATCGTTTGGTTGTAAATTTTACTCAACGACGCAAACTGAAGCCAGAGGAAACTAAAATTAACGATATGCTTCTGATAGCTGTTTAATCAACTCGACGATTTTGCAAATAATCTATAGATAAACTCTTTATAGGTAACAAACTTTCTGATGAGTGTTTGTGTTTTACTATTGGTTGGGAAAATTCTTTTTTTTTAAGGATAAACCAGCGGCTTGGCGGAATAAAATGGAATGAAATTCAGAAATCAGCTGGTTAATGAAATTATTGATTTACAGGGTTTTCGAGCATTTTATTGACAAGTTTAACGAGCGATTGTTTTGTTCAGACAAGTTAATGACCTTTTCAGCGAGTTGTTGAATTGCTTACGTTCACATTGTTCACATGTAGGCATTGATTTGTTTGACAGTTTGACTGTTGAGCCGTTCAGTTGCTATAGTAGAATTGCGACCTGATGTGTCTTTGAGTATGGAAAAGAAGGTACGGACCAATCGCCCATGAATCGGTATGAATCGGTGCATTTACCTGTTTAGTTTTATCTCATTTTATGAGCGGCAACATTAAATGGCCAATCCCCTGTATAATCCAGATGTTTAATTTTACAACAATGAACGTTAGATTACCTGGACGTTTGTAACAATGAAAAAAAATATAAGAAGCTAAACCATTTCGTCTACTCTCATTTACTTCAATACCTTCCAAAACCATTCAAAAGAAGTTCAATATGATTTCAAATAGCTCTAAAAAAAATCAAATTATTTAATTTGATTAATTAAATTAAAATTAAAATTAAAATTGAAATTAAAAAAAATTAAGAATATTGTTCTGAATTCATTAGAGAGGAGAAAATTAAACGGAGTTAAAGTTTTCATCTTCACATTTAAAGCTACGTGTAGGATGGAAAAAACTGCTTTAAAATTTAATTTAACATAAGTGCGATTGTGGAAATGACGCGAACTTAGTTGATTATTATCGCAGTTTTCCTCAATATATTTTATTTTGAAAACAGAATGATTGTATCGTCAGATTTATGATAGAATAAGAGTGTCTTTCCCTTTTAATTTCGACTCTGAATTTGCTTGCTTTACCGGCAACAATAAAGCTTATCAGTTACTTACAGAGAACTTGAATTTTCCGACCAATAAAAAGAGGGTCAAATGTAGAGTGCGTCTTTCCTTACAAGTACTCTACTGTGCTACACCTTAAAAGCAACCTTTGTGTTACACCTTTAAAGCACCCTGCTTCGCTCATTGATGCTTCGTGTCGTTTTTATCGTTTGATGTTTTTTTCCACGAAAAGTTTCTTACTGTTACATTTTTAGATCTAATTTTCACCTTACCTATTCGCCCACCTTTATTCGTACCGGCTATTCGGAGTAACGCAACTTTCAAACTGACCGACTGACACCAAATTTGTGGCATTTGGGAAAAGTTTGGAAAATTCTTCAAATTCTTCAAATTCTTCTGCACAGCTTGAAACGGTTGAAATGCCTTTGTGGGAAATGGATTTACGATGGCATTTTCCAACCCGTGCCCCGTAATTGGAGAGGTTGGAGTGGCTTAGTTTTCCGATGCCGATAGCTTTGGTAAAAGCTTGAGAAAAAGCTGGGCTTTCAGGCGTTTTTCTTGCACATTTCGAGGTGTAAAAAAAACATACCAAGGAACAAAATAAATCCTAAAGCGAAACACGTTTCGCATCTACTTTTGGTGATAAATTTTGCAGCTGTCATTTTTTTATTTCTATCCAATCGTCTTCCATACTACCCCCCTTTCTAAGCTTTAAATGTTAAAAAAGGAAGAACGAAACACATCTGCATATGGTTCTTGTATTGGAATCATCCCACCAGCCCAGTCTTCCGCTCAAGCTCGCCCTTTGTCCACTTTAGTTCGCCCATGGATCATCGCCCTCACTCACGAAAGCTGCTTGATGCGATAAATCTCTCCACCACCAGGCATGGTTCGATCGATCGGAACGAAGAACGTAGCGGCTTAGTGTCGTCGCATAGTTTTCCAACGGTTCAAGGAAAGCCAAAGTAAACGTTCTGCTGCCCCTTTTCTTCTCCGTGGCCCTCTCAGCTAGCATTGCGGGCGACATATGAAGATTGTTGACTAAAAATAATCGTTGACGTTGTTTATGAGCGCACGACAATCGAAAAACAACGGCTACAATGGCATAACGAGGGGGGGGATGCTTACACGGACAACGACGCTATTGTATGTAAAATATTGGTCGTTGTGATTCCATACTTCCATCCCTTTTGTTTATCTCTTCCCTCTACCCCGTTGTTCTCTTTTGATGCTGTTGTTTTTGTCGTAGTTAAAGCTTTCATTGGTGTAAACCGGGTGGAAGGCGTCCCACGAGCGATAAGCCTCCCGCCTCAGAACTATAATAAATGATTTATGTTGCGACAGTATGTCGCACTGTTGACGGTTCCGTTTTGCGGGAGTTTGTGCGAAACGGTTTGTTTATTAAGTGTTATTTAATTCCGAACTTGCCGTCCAGCCCGTTACTCCATCAACCATGTGCTCTTTAAAGGATCCCCTGCTGTGTGCGGGTACCAAGTGTTTGTCTCCGGTTTTAAATTGGAAATATTTTACAGCCACTTTTACAGGGAGCGTTAAATCATTACGCATGGAAACGGTTTAAGATTTTGGGGGTTAATATGAAAAGTTTTAATAAAATTACCCGCTCCACTTCCCGTTTTGCTGGCGTCTTTTCATCGTGACGCGGTTAAGCAGCCTTTTGTCGTGGGTGCGTTGCGAGCATCGATGCCGCGACCCATTCAAAGGAAAACTCGCATGACAAACGTCGATTGGTATCCAATTTGACACTTTCTCATTCGGTTTTGTGGTTTCATTTTCTTGGCCACTAACATGCGGTGCTAGAGGTGCTAGAGGGAGTGCGAGGCTTGAAAGCGTTCCACCTCCCCCCCCCCCTTTCCGGCAGAGCTTTTCCCTCAAACAGCTAATGGAATTGTGTTTTATGCTTGGGATAAATAATCGAAATGGAAATGGAAAATCGAACTTTAGGGCTTTGGGTTGGGCTACGCGTCCGCGCGCGCGTGTGTGTGTGTGTGTCTACAGTGTTAGGTGGAGCTGTTTTCCCATCACTTTTCCACTTCCCCGATCAGCCCGTAGCCGCTCCCTGCTTGTTGAAGGTTGCTTTGTTTTCTCATTTTGTTATCTTGGTTTAGGTTGGAATTTCCACGGCAATGCGTAACCGAAAACTGTGATCATGGTGGAAGGGAAGCGAAAGAATCTCGGTAATGGGAAAAACAATAGCCTTTCAGCGTAACCACTTCCGGAGCGACACTCGGTTTATCGGACGGTTAGGATCAATGCCGAACAGGGGAAACGGGCAAAATAGCCGGATGGTTGATCCGGGAATCGGACCGGGTCGGACCTCCCCACCTTCCCATTCGGAGGCAGAAGTAATGGAGATGATGAATGGCGGTATCGCGATATCAATGCTACATTGTTTTTCTTACCCCGCCCGATAAAAGTTGTACCGCGAGTAGCTTTCGTTGGCGTTAGCACGGTTGTATCGTCGTGTGCTGGGAATGTTTCAGCCTATTGCATTAACCGTTGTTAACGTAAACGTAAAAGCGCTGCAAAACCAAAATCAAGCACTAGTTGCTACAGTTTGTTTGCGTTGCCCTTCTGGTGAACCTAAAGGATGTTTAGGTGAAGTCTACAGAAGGCTGTGTCAAGCCGGGTAGGTGGCCGAGCATAAGGTCGACCCTAAATTGACCGAAAATCCTTCGGAAGTGAATCTTTATCATACGCATGGGATGAGCACAATCGGAGGGAGAAAGTGACTCGATGCTTTCGCTCTTAAGAATAATGTGAGGATTTTTTTTGGGATTAGTTTCCATTTGTTTATTGCTTTCTATCTCTTGTGTCCTTCTTCTTCTTTCCCAAGTCGAGTTCGAGCGGCGTGACATTGATGCAGGCGTTTTTTTTCTTGTTCTGTCCTTTAACCGTTGAAGCCGTTCTGTCTGTTTCGTCCTTCACCATGCCCTGTTTGTATCTTGAATGTTTGATCTTTTGAGGCTTTCTCGTTCAGTTTATTACCTTTCGAGCCTTTTTCTTCCTACTTTTCAATGAGTTTGTGTACGTGGATGAAAAGGAGAGGGAGGGAGAGGAGGTGGAAAGCAAAACTTTTTACGGCGTATTATGCTTCGCTGCATCTGTGGCACACCACGGTGAGAGGCGATCGTTTGGAACCAGCCAGCAGTTGCTGCGTTTTTGGAACGTTGCCGGCGCTTTTCCTAGATAATTGAAAATTTGGTTTTTGTTTTATTGATTTTCAGCTTTTCGATTTTTTGTTCACTTTGTAGCGAAAAGTTTGTTTTACCCGGTGGGTAAAAAGGGAGTTTTGTTTTGTCACAAACTTTTAGCTAAGGCTAGCCGAGACCATCCAGAGAGCAGGTTTAATTTGAAATGGATTATTGTAAAAATTTAAGTAGTGACAAAACAGGTACAAATATATAAATAAATCTTCAAATGGTTGAATTTTCAATTTCATTTTATGCACCCGCACAATTCATACATTTTAAACAAGCGTTCGCAAAAATTCCTAGACTGCTACTTGACAAATGTTTTTGCAATCGATATGAAAAACAGATTCTCAGAAAAACAGATAGTAGTAAGGCTTCACAACTCAAACACACTTCAGACTAAACGTATGGTTTGTCCACCGTACCCCATTCGTAGGTCGTATTTATAACAGTTCCAAGAAACCGCTTCATTCCATCCCCAGTTCCTAGCGAGGGGATGTTGTACATTGCATTGCAAAATGTTTATGATGTTGAGCTGCTTTGTGCTGTTTTTGTTTTTCTTCCTAAGCTCTCGAATGGAGCTGGGGGGGGGGGGGGGAGTGTGTGCAATTGAATAGGGGCGAACTTTTTCGTTCGCTTCGGTTGGTTGTATGATGCGGAAGTCGAAAGTCATATTTTCGCGTTCCCGGAATACGGCGGTGAATTAAATGGTGATGGTCGCCAGCAAAGCACGTTGATCTATTTTGGACATGTTGTTTGAACGCTTTTGTGAGCTTATTTTTATCGCTGATTCGGTTATTGCAAAAGGATTATCAGAAAAAAGGGATGTGCAAGTGCGTGATCGATTGGTTTGAATTTCTAGAATTTGATAAATGAAATGTTTTTTTTTGTGAAGTGCATGAAGGGACATCCAACCAATGGTCCGGGTAGCTGAAAAGTTTGTAAGAGTGAAAAATATGTTTTAAAAATATTTGCCCAACATATAGACTTGTTTAGTTTAGTGAATTCGCTTCTGCCAAACCTATATGGAATGGGATAAAAAGTGTGCTACAAAAGGGAACACAAATTGAGGTTGGTGGTAAAAAACAAGTCGACAAAAACCGTACCAAAAAATACCAGAAAACCGTTCTTCCCCCCTCCCTCTAAGCTAGGTAGAAAGTCTGTGCGCCCTGCCTGCTCCAGGTACAACTTTTATTTAAACTATTTCCGAGTTTACCCTGCTCCTGCTGAATGTACGTTGATGGGAGTTTTGTGTGGCACACACAGAATGAGGAAAAAGGGTTCGATACAAACATAAAAGCAAACGAGTGAAATAGAAAAACATTCACCACCCGATGGGGGAGACACACATGGTCCTGTATGGATTGGTCATTTTAGGTGAAAGAAGTCATTGTGCCGGACGTATGTGTGCTTGCATGTGTTGTTGTGCAAAAGTTATTTCTTCCTGTCCGGGTGCGCTGCGAGGCAAAATCGAACCCAAACCCCCGAGTGGCAACGATGCTCCCTCACCTTCCCGCTCCCCGACATGCCCTGCCCATTGACATGAATCATTTGGCTTTATTTAGGGCTTCATTACAAGAACTAACCGCAAAACCATCGTTTCCGCCATCGTTCCACCCCGCACGGGAGCAACCGTGTGCCGAGGGGCTGCACCAGCAATGGTTCAAATTTTCAACCTAATCGAATAAAATAACCCTACCACCAAGGGAGTGGGAAGGGGAGGAGGGGGGGGGGGGTTAGTGAGAGTGCAATGCGAACGTTTGCTCATCACGGAACTATTTTCAAGCCGGTTTGAGTATTAGCTTTCCGCCTCCTTCCGCCTGCTCTTTGTTAGCTCAACTTTCATCAACACATCCGGTTCCGGAGGGGCGGATGTGGATTGCTTTTCATGGTTTACAGCAGTTCAAGCTTCAGCGAACGCCCATAAACACACACACACACACAAACTCATGTTTTAAGGTGTGCAGAGCACTGGTGGGTGGCAGTCGACATCGAACTGAATCGGAATGAAAGCAGACGGGTTTTTCTGTGCCAAATTCATTTCCGCTTCGTGGGTGCAATAATTTACATTTTAATCACAAACCGAGCTCGTTGCTTTGCGCAGCAATGCAGGCAATATGTGGGAATTCTCCTAACGCTCGTCTGCGTATTTCTTTGCGGTGTTTTGCCTCGGTGTAGGTAAATGCAACCCGTGAACCCGCGAATCATGGGGCGGTCGTGTGCCGCGTTAGGAATTGCTGACAGTGTAACCCTTGCCGGGAAAATTTTGCTCCGTAAAACTGGTTCACAATAAAACTGTTGAAAGGGTACCATGGCGAGCCATCGCAAGTAAGCTCGGCGGAAGGGAGGAAGGACGGCTGTCTGCTTTTAAATTATTATTTTCTCACTCACTGTTTGCTGTAATTTCTCTCGTTCACTGTGCAAACGTTCTTAAGTTTCACTTACGTTTCCACCTGCCAGCGTACTGTGGAGTGCTTCAACACTACGGAGCCGACGACGCGTTGAAAAGTAGTGCTCGACAAAACGCAAGCTGTTTGGATTTTAAATTAAACCTTTAATCACATTAATTATGGAAGACTTTGATGTACGCACGAAATCGGGAGGAGGCGAGGGGAGGGTTTTCTGCACCATTCCGGGATGGTAATTTGCGTCGAACGAACGAGCCAAATGAACCTCACTAGTGCCGCTTGGGATAGGGAAAGCAGTGTAGTAGAGCGCTTAAGTTCACGATGGAGGCGCCCGGTAGCTAACCCAGCCCCAGCACTGGATGGAGACGCCCGGTACCCTGTGGATTTGACGGTGATCAAAAGTGAGTGGTGCGCTTGTTGTCGCTACGTTCCTTCGCGTATAATCCACATCGGTACGTGCAAGGCGGGTATGTTTTTAATATTACAAAATTGGAAGGGTTATATGTTGGTGTTATATGCTTGTGGCGTTGAAGTTAACAAATGTTATGCACGTTAATATTAAACGTGTGAGCGAGTTTAGTGAAAATGACGTTACCGACCAATTTTGGCCAAAATGGTTAAAAACTACATTCGAAAGTCAAACCGTCAATCGTGGCACTTTGGAACAGTTGCTTGGAATTGAATCGATGGTTGGACTTTTATGTAGTGGATTATACCTCATCATTGTGGTGGATTTTGTAGGACACTATGGTGAATTCATTTTGCCCCACTATTATAGTGAATAGTGACTCTTTGTCGTGGTTTTCATTGCTTCTTAATTGTAATGAATTTAACCGTAGCAAAGGCGCATTTGATTTCAACCAAATATAATGCTATGAAAAATTAGACATTTTAGACAATCGTTAATCAGTTATTTTTTCGTAAATCTGACATATGTTTCAGACTTAATGTCGAAATTAATTCCTGTAGAACCTGAATAATTGCATTAATTATTCAACAACAAGCAGTTTAATTGAGAACATAATAGTATGTTTTGTAATTTTAAGAATAATTATGATTTACCAAACCAAAACATTATGGTAAAATTTTTTATGATGCAGGTTTTTTTTATATTTTCTTCTTAGCGGGTATCTGAAAAAAGTGCAAACAATATCTTTACTTCAAATGTATCAGGAAAACTGCTTCCTGAAAGGCTTCTGTAACAATCTATTATTCTTTTAAAAATGTCAATGACCATTTCAATTCAAATATTAAACATTATATTTAAGCGAGCTGACCGGTATCGAATATTTGTTGTCTGTGTGTCTCTTTATGGCGTGTTTTATTTGCTCCTTAATCCGTCTGCCACGGACGTTTATTAATATCTTTCCACCATTTATTACGACCGATAATCGACACGCAGACAAACACCGAAACACGCGTACAGGAATGGTGCGGGAGTTTTCTACTCACCAAACAACGGTCACTTGGTGCGTCTTTGATGCGGGATAGACTCTTCAAGACCCTGGATGATTCATGGCGCTGGATGTCGTCGCCAGTCAGCTCCCTATCCTTGACGTTTATCTTTTTCTCTTTCCCTCTCTGCTGTTGTTAAAGTTCTGTGGTCAGTGAGGGTTGAATTTGGTGATAAGAAACGGAGCACAAAAAGAAATGACAAACCGTTGGAAGAGGGGAAGAAGCATTCAAAGGAATTTATGACCGCAACCTGATCGTACTCCGGCACCGTTCCATTGCCCAGCCAGTGTCCAGCTGGTGACGATGGTACTATTTCTACTGCTGCTGCTGACTGGAATACGTTAAGAGCCATCATCGCTTAGATGAAGCAGACGCCTCGTGCACGGTGAAATGCGTCTCCTGCGGGGCGATGTAAGCGTGCGTAACATGATGGACGGGCAGCAATGAAGCTGGCTGTGGCGATGGTTCACTCACTCGTTTGGCTAGGGTGGTGTGAGATGAGGGGCCGCAAGGCTCGGGCAAGCCGTCGGTAAATGGTAATTAAGGACATTGCGTAATATACGGAACGATTCAGAGGATGTCTTGGGGTTCGGAAGCTGCCTTAACTCGCACCACTCTTTCTGCGGATGATGATTCATGCCCGAACCTACACGCTGTTGAGAGATGGAGGTGTGTTAGGCTTTTTTTTCGCTTTCGCTTACCCGTACGACCCGAAGAGCGTTAAGTGGGCTTACGCGATAAATTCCACTTTGGCAGGCATCATCAATTGCCGGTTTTAGTGGCCGAACACCTCCGTTACCCGGTCGGTTAGGCACATACCGGCGTCAGGGCAAAGGGAACGCATTCGCCAGCAAGCGAAAGTGTGCTCCATCGATGCCAGAATTCAATTGTTGCAACGGCTTTTATGGGAGTGTGGCTTTTTAGTTTATGGGGCTTTGAAATGTCGTTGCTGAGGGTAGGGCGTTGTTCTCTTTCTGCTTCCTTTTTTTGTTGGTTTCGCAAAGCAACCAGATAAAGTAAATTTGAAAACGATGAACATTTTCTTATCCTCCCGTGTACAGGATGAGGTACGATAGTCCTCTGTTTGGTTCAAGCCAGTGAGCACCA
This sequence comes from Anopheles epiroticus, assembly GCA_000349105.1. Lineage (NCBI taxonomy): Eukaryota > Metazoa > Arthropoda > Insecta > Diptera > Culicidae > Anopheles > Anopheles epiroticus. The sequence continues at coordinate 126,954 of KB670281.1, read as the reverse complement.
TCACATTATGGGTTTGCTCAAAAGGTCGGAACGACATAAAATTTTGAGTTAAAAATCTGAGCAGGGAACCAGCAGCCAGAGCTCCTTTAAAGTGCCCTTTCACTGGCAGGGTGGTGTGGGCGGGTTCGCTTGCGAGCAAGCAAAAAAGTCAGGCCGGAAAGCAAACGGTCGCAAGGCACCGGTTACAGATTTTGAGGCTTTTGGGGCTGGTCAGGATAGCTTAAATTCTATTAACCGAACGACGGGGAGGCCTTGCATTAGCTGCGGTTATGGTTTTATGGGGCTGGGATTATGACATTAGTTGGGCCGAGGGATGATTTAATTGATTAGGGCAGGGCTTGCAGTGTCGTCCTGGGCGCTGGGATTAATTTGTTTTGGCACAATCATCACACCGCAGGGGACGCCGGGTTAGGCTTTGGGCAGTGAAACATGATTATACGCATACACGGGTCGCATTAGTGAGAGCTCGTGTTTGCATTGATGGTTCTTTTTTTCGGGGCGTTGATTTGCATATTGCAATCATTTGTTGATGTGTTTTGGAGAAGTGCTTTTGAGGCTGCAATTTATTTACGTCATTTGTAATGAAATGTGGTATACTATTTCATGCCCATTGAACATTAATTATGTAGCATTTTATTAGGTGAACTGTAAAGGAGGCTTAGTGTGATCACTGTAAGGACGTTACAATGAAATGCAATTAATATTTCATGAAATCCACAGCCCAGTATGCGGAATTTAGTAAGATATAAAAATGGAAATGGAAAGGATATGAGGCTTTTCCTATAAGCAAGAAAAGAGCAAAAGCGTAAATATTGAATTATCCGAGTAATATGAATTATTCAACTACTATGGCTGAGCTTATGTCCAATTGTCGATTTCATAATAAATTTAAACATTAAATAAATGGGTTGCCACCTGAAAATTGTTATTAGTCTTAAATTGTTTATTTAAGATAGCAGTTTAATGATTTGACAACAGGAAATAGAAAAATCTTACGATTAGGTTCAGTATAACAGAGAGAAACCGAAATGAAGAAAAGAATAACATATTAACTTCCGTTTTTAAATGTATAAGAATTTACAAAAAAAAATTAAGCCTGGAAAATACGTTTTATGTGGCTGAAAGTGTGATAAGCGAAAATTGCTTTGCATGTAAGGTTTCATACTTCTCTTCGCGGTGAGCTTTCAATTTAAAACCTGTTCAAACATATCCGTTAATTTTGCAAAGCTTCCATACTGCCTTAACCAAAGCTCTGGTAATTAGCAAATCTAGATGGATCTATTCTAAAGCCGAGTTGTGTTTACCTGTCACGTTAGCTCACACGGCATTACACTGTACCGTGCGGTGGTACCAGATGGTCTAGCGATGAAGATATATCACACCACCGCCAGCGGATAAACCATCCTCCGTCGCCAGGTTCGGACAGAGCTTCCCCTTTTTCTGTGGGGAAACCTATGATCCGGCAAACTACTGTCAACTTCTGTGCATTAGTGGAGGCGCCTAATTAAACGGGGCAGTAATGAGAAAAGGGGATAGAGGGGTAAGGATAAAATTTGCTCTACCCGTTTCCCCGGGATAATGCCGGTGTTCCACCGTACCGGCACAAATCCTGGCATGGATCATATACACCGCTGCCACCACTCCCTCCCTCCCCTAGCACTTGACGGGTGACTGCAAGTGGTGCTGATTAAAAGCACACTTTATTAAAGAGTAACTTTGGTGTTGCTTAAGCTTTGCCCCATTGTCGGTGCCCGTATCCTCCTACCCGCCCGGAACCTGGACGAACCTGGACGCTGGTGGCGGTCGAGTGCGCGAACGTTCTCACTCACTAAACATAATTAATTGGATCAAATAATTCACCCGCAGTGTTCCATAATATTACCTACCGTACATCCTACGTTACGGGGTAGCACAACCCAGCAGCAGGGAAAAGGGGGACAAGAAACAAGCAATACAAAGCTTAGGCAGCCCCTGGCAGGCATGCTAGGGAGGGAGGAGGTGTAAAGGGGAGGGGAGAGGTGGAGGTGGTACCGCACAACACTGCTTCGGCACTGGACGGGCCGAGGTACCGAGGGAAGAACCGGGATACGGGTTTTGGATTTCTATCGTATCGTCGGCAAGCGATCTTCTAGGTTGCGAACCTGGTTGTAGTGTGGGCTGGAGCGCATGAGACGGCCCTGGGAGAAGATGAATGATTTACAATCCAATCTTCTCGCTCCGCTTCCCCGCATTCCTCGGGTTATTTATGAAGGTAAATAGAATGCGAAACCGGTTGTGGGACGGTGTACGGTGGGTGTGCTGGTGCCGTCGTGCCCGGAGGCGTCGAATGGAAAGTGATTACACTAAATGAAACCAATTTTTCGAGCAAATAATTGTTTCCCACCGAACTTTCAGCATGCACGACTTTCGGCATGCGTCCGGGGGTAAATGGATCTTTCACTTTAGCTCTCGCCGGTTGGAGCAAGTTCATCGAAGGCAAACATATCTATGCCGGCGATTCTCTCGAGCTCGTTCAGCAAAATGGGAGCCCGGCTGTTGCTGGTAATGAACGGCGGGAATAGACGGATGGGCTGGATGGATTAGGGCTGCACCAGGGCAGCATGGGACTTTTTGATTTTGAAACATATTTGAGCTGACTTTACGTTGGCACGGTTGGACAACGAGGATAATCTGAATGCACAAGTAACAGGGCATTAGTATGCAAAATGCACCCAAGGGAAAGCACACACTGGTTGCAGCAAAAACTATCAACATTACGGATGGAAAACCCGGGGGGTGTGTCGAATTCGCTTATTCCAATATTTTAAATGATAATCTGTAAAAAGCTATAAGCAACAGATCAGTCTGTTTACGCTCTTGCTTATTGTTATATTTACATACGATAAAATATCTTTAAAAGATTTCCAAAATTCGTACGCCTGAATCAACAATACTGTAACAGTACAAACTAATTCTCAGTCCACCACTCAACGCGTAATCTTTGTTCCAGTCGAATGAGCAACGTACAGTGACTCCCGATAGAGACGGTTCTGTAATTGGAGAATATTTTGCAACCCTTTTTCGTGCCTGCGTATGGATGCAAAACCTTCCGAAAGGATTCACGTGTCGCCTATCGTAGCAAGTCCATTAGAACCGGTTGCGTACCTTGCAGATGCACATTCATTCGACTCTCGCTGGTTAGCATTCGCATCGCCCAGGGAAAATTCTCATCCAAAACCTAACAGTTATTTGACTCGTAAGACATATCCTTCCCTCTCGAGGGAATACGTTTAGTGGGCAGGAAAAAGGGAACCATATTGTGTACCATTTTCTGGTTCTTGCTTCCCTCGTTTTCCCGAATGTAACGCACAACTGCAAAGGTTACAAAACTTACTCCAATTGCGCTTGGGAAAGCGTCGGAAGTCACGGTGCCGATTGCCTTTTTTGTGCAACTGGTGAGTTTGTGGGTGATGCTCGGCACAAAAATGTCATTGTTCCATCTTCTCGGGTGCGTTACGGGAAAGGGGCTTTAAATTGACAAGCGACAGGCAAGCGTAATGGCATCGGAGAAGCAAACGAAAGGACGAAAAAAGCAAAATCAATAACGTCCACTGTAAGGTCCGGTTGCAATCTACGCAGGACAACTACTTTGCCGGCATGTCGTACGTGCCTATTTGATGCATTTCTGTGCAGTTTGTCGGTGTGTTGGGTCACCCAACTTAGGTATATGTAAAACGACCGCATGCTTACTCAGCGCAGTCTCGGAATACATAAACGACCGCTGCTCTAATAACTTCGCCTCCGTTGCGTTCCACCTCTACTTCCCTCAAGCGAACGAAAACCGAGAATTAATTTACGCATTAATCTGATTTAAGCACGGTTGCATGAGGATGTTAAACCCATCTGCTCGTTGGGAGGAAACAAATAAGGCCAAAAAGTATTGCAGCTTTTTGTGGTCAGCTGGCTTGTGCTTTTCGCTGGTTTCCGTGTTTTCTACACATTTTTTGTTGCCTTGAAGTTTGCTTTGGTCAAATGATCTTTTTTAAAGCTGAACCGGGTAGACGTGAATAGACGTTTACGGTGAGCTGGTAAGGAATTGTGGGTCCCTTAAGGCTGCGATGGTACGGTGTTTGAATTTTAGCAAAATTGCTAGTCCGTTTTTTTTTTGCTGCGCGTGTGTGTTTGTCGTCGTTTCCTTCGCGTTCGTCCGTTGTTTGAGTTTCGCTTTTTTATTTAGTTTTACTTTCGCTTCCATCGTTCTCATTTGCGAAGCTTCATTCTACACAAATAATCAGGCAGCTTTCGTCTAAAGTGTCTGCAAATGCCGCATACCGGATGGAGCAGCGAATGAAATGAACAGCAACCAGCAGCGAACGCACGAGTTTTGGCTTCAACGAGTAGAGAAAAGCAGCCCCATGCACGTCCTCAGTGGCGGTTAGTTGATGAACGACTTGATGGATTCCGGGTTTTTTTTTGCTTCGCCCTTCACAAAACTTATAACCTGCCCTTGTTTGTCACTGGCATTCGACATTTTTCAGCCTTTCCAGCCTTCGTGTGTCCGCTGGTTCGTCGTATATTTACATTGGTGCGCTCTAGCTTCCGGAGGCAGAAAACTCCCGAAAGAGCAACGGTTGTTCGAGGGAACGTGGGGATGAGCTCTTGCTACGCCTTCCGTTATTTTTTACGCCCTAGTACCGTATCGATCTGAGCTTCATCCAACCGGGTCCGTTCTCGGCTACGATTGCGTTCTAGTTCAAGGCTGAATCGAGCAAAAATCCACCCGTGTCCCACAAACGCCACGAAACACCGTCTGAAAGTTCGCCCTCAGGTTCGGCGATGCAAGGCATCCCGGTGAGATGCGATTGGTGCTCGGAAGGAAGGGGAGTAAATAATTTCCTGCACTGCACAGCGGGAAAGGAAATGTGTGTCGCCCGGTGGAGCGCGTCCAGGAGCGGGGGAGTATGTTGTAATGCACGATGGTTGTATAAAAGTTTTATCACATAACTCGGCTGGTGTTAAAATATGCCCGTAAGCATTCCGGAGGCTTTCTGTGCCGGAGCATCGAGATGCGGTGTGATACGCTGCCGGGCGCTACCGGGATAAGGCAGATTAGTGACGGCGATAGGAGCGAAGGGCCAATGGTATATCTGGGGCTTCCGATGCTCTCAGATCCGAGCTCGCTGCTGCTCACCAGGGCTGCGGAAAGATGGGAAATCAACAGTCGATCGTGTGGGAGGAAATGGGGCAGCGCTAGACTGATTATGGGTCATGGGCGCTAGTGCTTCGATGGGTTCCGGTTGGTAGGTGATAAACTCACACAGGTATGGTCGATGTCGAGTCAATATGAGATAGCAAATGTGGTCGGAAAATGAAGTACGCTTCGCCGTAGATTCTGAACGAGCTGAGGGATGTATCAGCCGAGTGATAAGAATTTTACGTTTCGGGTGCTTTATAGTATAGTAAGTTTTATTGTATGTCTTGAAAGGGGAATTTGCTGTTCGGTAGTTTGGCTTTTCATGTCGGTAAGAACCAATTAACAATTCCTGAAATGTCTTTGATTCCTAGAATAAATTATATTTACCAGAAGCGTCTTATAAAACGGGTATGGATTGTTTAAGCATATTTTTTCTTATTAGTTAATTTTCGTCTTACTTTTAATTTTGAAGATACTTAAAAAAAATGTTATCCTACTTCAAGTTTGAGGTTCTGTTCATGGTCGTACAACATTCAAAATATTGATCCAGAAATGCAGCAGTTCGTTAAAACGAAACGTGGTTAAATAGGTTCCTGTTAATTAAAGTAATTATGCTAAAACTTTTAGGGATTTTTGGATTAATACTGATGATATGCTATGGGAATGCTCTATTAATGATGATGATATATGAATTGGAATTTTGTGCAAGTGCATCGACGCTTCATCAAAGAATTCTGATTCCTAAAATAATAAAAAGGATTCTATAGTTATCAGTTAGATAGAGATGCCAAACATGTAAAATGGACTTGTTGAAGCACTTGGCTAAGCAATGTTTGCCGTATTTGCTATAATTTAACATTACAAATGCACAACCGCGGGTAAAGTGCACAAGTGTACGCAAAAGAAACGACGGAACAAAATGTCAAACCATTCGCATCTCCAATCATCTCCAAAATGGTCGTAGTGACACAGACTTTTATGATTATCTTCAGTGTCACTACTTAATCAATCCTCGCTTTATGACAACCCCCGAATGGTGAACCGTCCAAGGCGAGAACAAGCTCGAAATTATCGAACCATTCATTGCGCCCCAGGAACAGTATGCTTTACCCGCGCCGTAGCTCCGTGCGGTCGGGCGGTCGACGTATCGTAAAGCACAGCTGGGATCGCCGGGAGGAGCAATGTGGCAGGGACACAAGGGCAAAACTTTGTCCGGTGTCGGGCTGACATCCTTGTTCGTTTGCTGGCCAGCGGGTGTCTCAGGTGCGTCCGTTTGGTCACGAACGGTCATAAAATTGTTTTACAACCAAATCGAGTCTCCCTGCCTTGGGATGGGTGATGGAGAGGTTTTCTCTTCGTTGTTGTTTTTTTCGTTGGACTCTTTCCCAGCAAAGAGGGTGGCATAGGGGTGGTGTCAGATAAAGCGTAGAGTTTATCGCCGTCACTTCCTCCGGCAGTGGTGATGATTTCGGAAGTCAGTGGTTACGCCAGGAAGCAGCTGAAGCGTAAAGGGGACGATGAAAGGGATTGGGCTAGAGGCTCGAGCTACTTGTAGCTCATTCGATACGATACCTGCTTTTCTGACGGATCGCTCGCACGGGTTCTGAAGTGATTGGATATTCACCGTGCAGAGCTTTTTCACCCGCTCCGGACAGTTTGTCAAACTCTCCGGCGGAATGATAATGCAAACCATCGTTCGCACAGCTGAGATATTCTAATCTGCTCTCAGGCTCCCCTCTGACCCTAAAGCACATGGATGGGGAGATATGGGCGGTCGACAAACGGTGGGAAGATCCACCGCATGTTCATAGCCCGAAACGTGTCATTATTCAAATGCGGTAATGCCAAAAGTTTTGTGAAATTGATTGAAGGCAGAACCGGATCGCGGTTGAGAGGTTTGCACGTTTCCGTGGCAATCTACCGGAAGGTGTCAGTGGTTCTGGACTTCAAAATTTGTTTTGCAAAAAATCTCACTCAAGAGTGGCACACTTGTGCTAAGGCTGTTTGGTTGGAATAATTTCTAGCTTACCTTTTCTTATGTCAGAAAAGTACCAGAAATCAGGTAGTCAACTTATGTTGTAGGCGGTGATGCTGTATTTAGCCCTAGAGCTAGCTGATTGAGATATCGCGTTTTTGCCTTAACTGAAGTTTCACAGAATATTTGACAAATGGTTTTACAAAAATTTTAAATGCAAGGCCCGGAAAATGTATGGTATGTAGAGAAAAGGAAAAAGAATGTGGCACGTTCCGCCGCCAAGACATGGCATCGCAATCAAACAGTCCTCGTTAGTGGTTGTACATTTGTCTGCACTCGTTCAATTTCAAACTCCAGCAAGAGCGTAACCACTTGCCAGGTTAGCAAGAGGCAAAGCTTTCCTTGCCAATACAAGAAGCGATAAGCCACATTCCCGAGAGACTGCCGTGGTTACACTGGGTAAAGTGAAGATGTACCGGCGGTTGTAAAGTTGGTCCATCGCTATCCGTTCTGTGATACCGATTTTCAAACTCCCACTGCGTCTTCTTGCCAGCAGGAGTAGCATCACCGGATAGGGTGGGAATCAATCCTTATTGATGGAATTCTGCGGTTCTGCCTGGGGAAATAGCTCGAGCTATAGTATGATGCCTGGATTCACTTTTCTATCGTACCAGTAGAAATGATGATTGCTACAGTTCGAAGACTTTCATACAGTTCTTTTACTAATTTTACTTGTTTCTGCTGAACTTGAAAGAATGTTAAAACGTGATATAGTTTCGCATTATTCTAGCATAGCTATAAATTAAATTTCTGTGGGAAATTATTTTATAGTGGGATTTTTTTTAATCGGTTTCGGTCGCAGCGGTGAATTTGACTGCATTAACGTGAACGATGAATACCAGGCAGTTACTACGGAAATAGGAAACATCGTGAAGGATGCCTGTTTCTAGGAAAACATCCCTTTTTAGCTTCGATGTGGTTCTGATCAAATGTTGTTAAACTTACCGCTGAAAGTGTACCTTAGATTACGGGCACTTGATTCAAGTTCAATGATTCAAACAGAATCTATCCGCACCACCATTGCATTGGTTAGCGGTCACTTCTGTAATGCTGTTTTCGATACTGGTTCGGTTAGTGCACTTTCTGTACCGGAAAGCACGCAACGCTAGCTGAATGTTTAATCCTGCCCAAGCGGAGCGTCCTTAGAATCTGTCACTGGTGTAGGAGCTATTGAAAAAAAAATACATCAACAGTTTGGCTTGAAGTAAATGATCAATTAGTGGTTGAAATTTATCAATAAGGGATGTTTGTGGTTCGGTCTGTTTGAGGGTCATTAAAAGTGAAGATAAATCGTTGTTTTGGGATTCTATTTAAGAACAAGTACTTAACCTAAATCTTCTGAACTGAAGTTCACACTCAACCTACCCGCCTACGTGCTAGACAGGCAAGTGTTTGCCTTTGGCCGCAAGATCGACAGCGACGCAGCCACGCCGAGCGATAATACTGTAATTCCTCGGAAGTAAATCTTACCGTCTCGGCGTCTGTCTACAAACATGACGTCGGCTGTATTCCCCTGAAAGCCTTTAACGCGCCAAATGCGAGCGTAATCAGCTGCGAAATCCGAAACGTCCATTAAGCAAGGATGCTGCTGGTGTCACTCTCTGTCCGTCCGGGTGCGACACTTTCGAGGGTTTCGTTTAATGGTGCTGTGCTTTGTGCGCTCGCAAAGTACACGCTTTACATCGGCTGTTTTGAAATGAGCTCGGGCTTTCCAAGGGTGCAAATTGCCTGTGGTACATTAGCCGCATCGGCAGCGGCAAGTGCGACATAAAACGGGACACAGAAGAACGGGGTCACGCGGCGTTACATGCGCACCAGACTGGTCGGTGGCACTAGTATACTACCCATCCCCCATCACGAATGAGCTATCACGCTTTTAATCCTTACTTAAATATTTACAATTCATAAATTATTTATCGCCCGCCAGGGAGTGCGCAGAGCGGTGCATTGCTTATGCGCGGACTGCGGGCGCACCGGTACTGGTCTGTTGTGTTGTGGTTTTCTTTTCATGGTCAGGGTCAGTTTTTCGGGTTTTTCGGGCTCGGCCCGATCGTTGCGGGGCTTTGCACCGCCGTGCGGTGTTTAGAAGGGGGTGGGGACGGGGGGACGGGAGTGAATAATTAATTGCTGCAGTTTTCGCTTTAACGGCCTGCCGTGAAACGGCATAATTACGTTAACCATGGAAAGGTGCGAAAATGTCCTCGGTTGGGTGTATTTAATTTGCAATGTTTTGCATCGATCCACCATGGCAACTTAATTAGCAAAATCAAAGAACCTTCTCAAAATGCTATACGAAACAATTTATTATAATTTTTTGACGAATTTCGACGTATGGCTTAACCATAATTGATTCGACTTAAAACTTGATCGTTTTGAGCCGTTCAAAGCTTATTGCACCTCTGCCGACCGTAAAGTTTGTAATTGAATAACAAGCACAACAACCCAATTCCTTCGTCCGAATGGAAAAACAAAACCGAACCTCTCACTCACTCAAAGTCGTACTTGTTCTACCCGCTTGAGCGAACAAATCAACTATCCCCAAAGTGTGCAAGCACTTCATTGTGGTTAGCCAATGGAACTTACAGCGGCGAACAAGCAGCAACCATTCCTTCTCTTCAGTGGTCAGCAATGAAATAAGGAACGAGTGGATTGCGCTTTTTGGTCACCGCACACAGATTGTCGAGCATTATCTTTTGATGATGCGTTCTAAGCTACCGCATTTAAAGCGGCTTATCCAAACTGTCTGTCTGTGTGTGTGTGGGTGTGTGCGTGAGTATATTTTTTTGTAGAAACGTTCTCCTCTTTGCCTTGGCGGCCAGGCGCCACTCGAGAACATGTTTCGTGTAACCCATCTGCAAACAAAGTGTTATCGGTACCGCTGCCCAACCGAACCAGCGAATTCTCATGAATTATTCAACTTTGCTTTGCTTCTAGCTGTTTTTTTGGTCACCTTTTTTGTCGCTTTTGTCGCCACACTCCGAGGCGCAACTTTCCGTTCCGAAAGCGTGGAAGCGAAGATGAAGGTCACAAGAAGCACGGTTTAAGAACTCACCGATTCAATATCAGGTTTCAGTTTTGACCGTATTCCTGCTTGTTTTCTACCGTGCCTGGCTTGGCACGAAAGTGCTCAGGGTGGCCAGTGGGCGATGAGGAAGAAAAAGAAGAGTGAAGGACGTTTCTGCCAGCCCCATTTTGCGGTGTGTTAAATTCTCAATATTATCTCTAAAGTCGGACCGTGATGGCATTTTTTGACAGTAAGGATGCTTGAGAGACGCCGGGCACGGAAGCGGCGTGTCTTGCAATCACGGCAAGCAATCGTGGCGATAAACAACCTAAATAAACAATTATTGTACTCTTGTCACTTTCTGCAGCATTGATTTCATTTATTTTACTTTCTTTTTTTTTTGAGGGGGAGGGGAGGGGGAAAGTAGCCTTCCGTCTTGTGTAAAAAAAACCATCTTTGCGGTTTTGGATTGCGGTTGAGAGGCGTGAGTTATAACAGCGAGAACATGAATTATTTTGCCTTTAAACAGTTTAAGGAGGGAAAAGTGACCCAAGCGGATGTCTAGAAAAGAAACATTCTTTCTATTAATAGTTAAATGTAGGTATAGAGTTTAAGCCTGTCATAGCACATCGCGCCATGGTGATATAATGATTGATGGAGCTTTGGGAAAAGTAATTTCAATACCGTATTGAGTAGTGGAGTAGTTATTAAAATAGTACCTGTTTTTGATCCACATGCAGATAAGATGACTTTTTCTCAACATGAATCTGTTGTTCACGCTAAAGGATTAACGGCAAAGGGAAGGTTTTGGATTATGGTGCAGAGAGAGATTTATTAGTTCCCGATGATGAAAATAGCGCCTAGCGCCTGGAAATGAAGCGAAAGGCAACGGCAGCAAATGAACTACAAATCCTATTTTTGCAATGACCCAGATTCAGCCCCGATGCAAAGGATTTGCGTTTCGCAATTACTCGCCTTCCGTGTGCAGTGACCCGTGTGCCACCCGTTTTTATTGCGTTTTTTTTTTGGAAAATTCTATTGTGCACCCATCGGTGTACCGTGCGATGGGGCAACCAAATTAGAACAAAGGGTTGGCGAGGTCGTCGAATCACAAAACGTAGAATTAAAAAACGAGAGATTTAACGAACAATCTCGCAGTGAATGAATCAATCTCGAGTCGCTGGATACTGGAGAGGGTTTTTTTTCGATGTAATCTTTCCGTGGAACCACTAGTATTGTTGTCCATGGACCGTGTTCTGTGGGTTACCATGGTGCCACTCCAAAAGAGCGTGGAACGAGCTGCCTGTGTACAGACGAATGCTTGCTGAAATCCCAGAAAAATGGCTTTTGTCGGGTATGCCGTTTGGTATAGCTAGTACTCGTTATGAAATGTTTTCCGAATGACTCGTAAATAGGATCTGCTTTGTGGAAAACAATGGCAGTGTACTGATTATTATGACATTTCCTTCCAACATTTTTAATTAATTCGAAGAAAATCTTGAACAAATGGATCATTCCTGTATTAAACATTGAAGAGGAAAACTTTTTTAAAATATTCAATCGTTTACCTGTTTTTCCACCACTTGGAACATTGTCCAACAACTGTCCCCATACACAGCACAGATACATGATGATGTGCATGCGGGATGGTTTGAACCGTAATGCTTCGGTACATTTAACATGAAAATTCAATTCGCTTTCCCCCAGGTCAATTGTCAAACGCTTGACCACAAGCTGCTGGTGAATTTTCCACACCACACGGACGACTCCCATTTGCCGGGGTTATACAGTGGAAAGCTCTTTTGATTTTATCTGTCATTTGGAATCGGTCGCCTTGATTTCGGTGAGCTTGTGCACGTGAGTGCGTTCAACATTTTGGGTGCATGTGGTCATTGCGATGGGCCTTGGTGCGAACGTTTTGTTTATTAGCTGTACACAAGCTTTCACGGTCAAACACGTGTCCCAGTTCACTATAGATGATGCTCTTTCAAAGCTCAGTTGGCGTGTTGTACGAGAGAGTGGGTGTCTCATCCAAGGTGAGGATATAATTAATTTGAAAAGTTTTACATAATACACTAAAAGACACTTTTATTTCGTGTTTGTTACAGTTTGCACCGCGGAACGGGAATGGCTTTGTACATGAGTGGCGTTTAGAATCTTTAAGTGCAGGCACAAATACCAAAAAGGAAGGATAATAATAAAATGTCAGATGATTTACACCTTTCCAGTGGCGGGTGACTTGACATGCTACTCCGATGTCGTGCATTGCTTGAGGTAGAATGGAAAACCATGCCCGTGTCAGGTTCGCGGTGGTGAAAGGACATTTTTCCCTCTCGTTGGTTTTCTTTTGTTTCCTTTTTACTCCCATCTCCGGATCTGAGGCGAATATCGTCTCTTCCCAACGCCGTGTCTAAGCGGCTTAAAAGCTTTCTTCGGTTCTTCTGGTTGCTACCGAGCGGGCTGCACAGTGCCTCGCGCTTCTGCCGAAAGTAAGTAAGGATGTTGGCAAACGATCGCCCTTTGAATGCGTCGCTTCTTGCGGTGCGTTCTGGCAATCTAAAGCAAGGCAAAGGGTGCTACGGCATGGCATCCTTTTGTTTCACACCTTCGGTTTTTTTTGTTGTTGCAAAAGTATGTTTTCATTTCCCTGCAGCGTACCCTGCTCTACCTTTCGTGAGGTCATAAATTGTGCGAAATTTTACCAGCAATGGATCGACACTTTCCACTCGCAACACGGTTTTGCGTGGTGAAGGCAGACCATGTTGACGGTGACCTATCCAAGTTGTCTCGATGGATTCAGTGTGTAGGTTTTGGTTGATGGAATGTTTGGAAAAGAAATTGAATTTCAAACAGCATTTAAAGTGTGTGTGTTTTTTGCCTCATGTTGTCATGTTGGATTGTGTTGACGAGGGTGAGTGGAAAGCTTGCGAGGATTGATTTATGGTTTATCGGATTGCTATTTGATGTGCAGGATTAAGTGACTTGAGGTGGAAACATTTTAGGAAAAGGTTTTGATTCCTTAAATTCCTTGAATATTAAATTGCTTTCCCTCTTTTAATTGTAGATAGTATCAAGTTTAATTAACAAAACGACAACATAACATTGGTACAAAAGACTGTTAAATAGAAAACCTGAAATTTTCTACTCATTCAATACATTCAACATCAAGTCAACATTCAAGCGAATCCAAAATCGCAGAGCAAACACAGTCGAGTTGACATCCAACGTAAATAAACTAACAGCTAACACTCGGTTGTCACACATTCCCCAAACTCAAACAAAATCATGTAACAAAGACACAGCACGGTAGCGGCACACTGGCAGATAACGGTTGTAAGCAACGACCTCAAAGCCACGGCGGAAGCAGCACCGCTTTGCTAAGGGTGCTCCAGGGAATGTTCGTTCCGTAGTGACCATTCACGGCAGCGCACGATGCCGTACCTGGCGGCTAGCTTGTAAGGGAATTTCGTTAAATAATTCATTCGAAACACGAAGCTCGGGGTGAAACAGGAAAACAGTATTTTCAGACCGAAAGGGCGGTGCTCACGAAAATCAGACCAGCTGGGCTAGGGAAAACGTGCCACCAGGGATAGTCCAAGCCTAACCTGTGAAGCGCCAGTGATGGGACTGATATTCTCTCATTAGCGTGAAGGTAACTACGCCGAAGGTGTTTCGTATCGATGCTATTTCGGTCACCTGGCTTGCTGCATCGGAAGATACCGATGCTGGAAAATAAGCTCACAAGCCCGGGGGCCAGATTAATTTATACTGGAAACAGCTGGAACTGTATCCGCAAGCCCGGTGGACAGGTTGGATGACTATTGACAGGTCGTACATTTGCCCTCAAGCATTTAGAAAGCTTAAGCTTGTGTGTGAAAGCTTAATTGGACTAAGTACTGGAAAAGCTGGTTCGCATGGTTAAAGGAGCACGCAAGTTACCATGATTTGATGGGATTGCATGATCATTGATGCACTTTTGGATCAGATGATATTTTATTGAATCACTCAAGAAAAATATGTCACCGGTATTTGTTGAACAGAAGATGTTTAAGCGCTGAAATATATTTTAACAAGTATTCTATCCTTTATTGTGTTATAATAAAATGAGCTTACTATAAAAGTATAAAAACTGTAGAGAAATTCTATCTGTTTGAAAACTGGTCAACTGAAACCTAAAGGTCCTTCAGGAAATGGTGTTCGATAACGTGCACCAGAGAGAAAACAAGTCACAAAAGGGAGCACACTTGTCCAGAGCTTAATTGGAACGCTTGAGCCTAACATGAGGGTGAATAAAATGCAAACCACATTGTGCTGTATCTGGCTCTTCTTCGTGGCTGTATTTATGCAGAAGAGAAGAAAAACTCAATAATTTAAAACAAGAGTTTTAAAATGACCTCCAAACTTGCATATGCCACATGTGCGCTCGGTTTTCCGAAAGATGTTCATTAATAGCATTAAAAGGCGAAACCACAATGGCAACATACTCTCGTTAAGCCATTTCTGCTGTCGCATAAACTGTGCGTTTCAGACAGTTGCAAAACGGAAGTGCACAAACTCGCAATCCATCATGTGTGCCGGTAGAACAAATGGGATTTAGTGTTTGAAAGTGTTTTAGATGAGCGGACAGTTTTTCCCACAACCACCGTTCAATGTGAACAAAAGGCACAGTGGTTTTTAGCTTCAACATTGGTCTGATGGGAAAAGCTGTAAGCTCCACCGGCAAAAGAGAATGACACGCTGCCTTGGGCAGGAATGGATGATGAATGGTCCACTCAGACACACTGTCGAAATTAAACTCCATAATTAATTCAGCGAGCCGTGCAGAAGTGTTCGACTGTGGCCGACTGCTTGATTGTGTGGTTTTTACCTTCTCTTCAGCAAGTTAAATTGAAAAGATTGTGTAGTAGAAACTCAAATACGGCTACCGACTCGTTCAGCACTGATTTATGTGGCCAACTATTTGGATTCAAGTTCTTCGCTAGGTGTGGTTTAACATTAAGCTATGTGCTCCTGTTCTTAGTGACAACTTCACAATATTATTATCTCGTTTTAAGTTTAAAGGCACGATGTTCCTTAAAATGGCCCGAAACAAACAACCGCTTCACACACAGCGCGTGAAAAAATATGAAAACCATTGGACTATTTGGTCCATGCCAAAAGTCCAAGAAACAAAACCATTATCCCAAATGTCCCAAGTTAGTTTGGTGTGGCAATAAATGGGTGTTTGAACCGTTCATAAATTATTCTTCTGCTTTCGGGCGTGTGTGGGGTAAAATATATGGCATCCAAATTGTAGATTGTAGACCAACAGCGATGGGGCACTGTGTTGGTGTGCTTTCTCTGGTACCTTTTTTGAAAATGTTTTTAGTAAGTCTGCCATCGGGGGACCGAAGGTTATCCACAGACTGTATCGTTTATGGTTGGGTGAAGATGTGTATGTAGCTTTGGATGGTATTTTGTGGGAGGAAGGAATGCTGTTTAGCAAACTGATATTTAAACGATATCGCTTCAAGGCCTGTAGCGATATTATATTGCATGGTTCAGTTCTTAAAATTATTCCTTTGGAGCAGGATCAGTCTGGGTCCTGGTTGGGTTTTTGTTTTACTGCAGCATTCGTAAAATGATTTTATATAATAAAATTGACAAATTTTAAATGTTTTGTTGTAACAAATTCCTTTTGAATGTACAATAAATACCCGCGCTTGCATTAATGCTAGATCAGTGAAAGTATGAATTATAGCATAATCAAACATGGATTCACCGCTGACTACCTGTGCTGCGAAAGTTTGTAACAATGACAAATGGTGTACGCAAAAGTCGTAGGAAAACCGTTGCGCCCGGTACGGTGACGAGAAACTGTCTTTCTCTCGATACACCAGCTTGTTTGCGGCCCTTACACCCTCCGGCTAGGTAAATAAATCATTAAACTTTCAAATTCGCCTAATGCGTGATGATGTGCGCTCAGTGGCCTTTTGCGGACCGGAGGAGGCACATTTCCTCCCCGGTTTTGGGACAGGGATTTGAGAAGTAATCGCTAGACATTCAGTAAGCTGCTTCCATCGTCACCGCAAAAGCCACCATCGACAACTCCTCCCGTTTCCCGTCCCTTTCCTCGGTTTTAAGTTTATCGTTTTAGGATTTGGAGTGTATTTTTTTTTGCTGTGGTGATAAATGCTGACCGACAGACCCAGTATTGTTCAAGTTAATATAAAAGTTTGCTTTATTCTATGAGAAACTGTTATTGTCTTTCCGTGCGCCCTACGGTGCGTCCCAAGTAAATCGTAACGAAACCACGTTTCGTTTTATATTAATTCCGCATAACAATGATTTGTAGGCTGGCCTTAGTTGAAACTGTGTTGATTATGCAACTTTTTTTAAAAAATATTTTAGATGTTGAATATTTACTGACAATGTTACTGGTATTCCCCGATATACGTCATGCTCGATATACGCGATCTTTTGAAACTGACATTTCATGATTTTCTTTCAACTGTTGAAACTGCAACTGCAACTGTTGAATTCTCTTTGACGAGTTTTGTCATACTTCTATTATGAGTTTTTGAGCCATGAAGTATTGAACGTACTCGTATAAACTGAATAATCAAAAACAACTTGAAATACAAGCAGTTCAAAGATTTTTTCTTTAAAGACTGTCCTAACGTCTATCAATCTAGCAGTAGCAACGCAATCAAACTTTACTTTACGCAATAAAACATAATTATGATGGTTTCAACTATTAGCAAAAAACAAATGAAATGTGCTATTGCTTGGTACTTATATTGGTTCGACTCTTATACATTCAGGAACATACGCAACGTCACCAAGAATTCGATATACGCGAATATTTGAGATACGCTATCGACCTCCGGTCCGCATTGATAGTGTATATCGGGAAATGCCTTTATTTCGCAGAAATTGATATTAAATATATCCAGGATATAGATGCCTATTAAAGTGTTTTGTATAATACGTATTTTATTCATATAGAAATCGAACATCAAGCAGATTACCAACATCAAACGATTTTCCAATTAAAGCGTTCTTAAACAACGTAGGCAACGAATTTACGTCTGCCTTTCCGAACATTGGCTGTTGCTTCTTGTGGAATGGCATCGTGCATCTCAGCATGTTGAGCACCGATAATGTCATGCTCGCCTGTTTCGTAAATCCTTCAATGCAACCAGGTACGTTTTAGCATTTCTCTCAACCGGTGACCGTGCGGTACGATGGTACCGGTCAATAAGTTATCGTCACTGAAGCGCTCCCTTGCGGTGCTCCGATAGCGAATGATACATTGAATGATTCGCCCGAGATTATCTTTGCCAGGGATTTACGTACGCGTGTCCGTTGAACGGTGCGAATCATCCCCCGAGCAAATGGCGAGCCTTGTATGAGCAAGGTGGCAGGCTTGCTCAAATGCACTCCACTTGATTCTGTTTGAAGACAGGTCAGCTTTCGCCGGCACACTCATTCGCTGGCTGATAGGAGTTTCGAGAACTGTCAACAGATCACTCAAACGCTCAGAACGGCCGGTGTGGCATGCCAGTGTGGTAAGAGTAAATTTAGGATGGACAAAAGGATATGATAGCAGTGGCCAGAGAAAGTTTTTTCCTCGGTTAATGGGCGTCTCGGTACCATATTGATTGAACTGGATTATGTAGGACGGGAAGGGAAGCAACGGGAAGGGAATAGAGCGGACGTTGGCAGACCCTGGCACTGTTTTCAAGATTTTTCAAGCTTCGATATTGGTGGTATCCATTGATATCAGAGCATTGATCGTTAAGAGCCCTAGCTTGTATGCCAGAATATTATTATATGATATGATTGGATTACACTTCAAGTGTTCTTAAAATATATGACGTTCCTGTAAAATGTGGAGTATAAACTATCAAACTCGTTCTCGTTCTCGCCAATCTTAATTGATGCTTGACGCAGTAGTAGCAGCCGTGTGCCGGCAGCTGGATCGAATCGATTAAAACCCCGAACGCAAATCATGTCACAGACACCGGCAGCTGCAGCTCCCAGTCCTTCGGTTCCGAAATCGATTGAATGCATCGCCCATAAACAATTCCGGCTCGTGCAGCGCTGTAATCCACCTTACCGAACCTATGTATACACCATCGGAGCGAGTGCTTGGTTGTGGTGGCCAATCGTAAATCCAATTATGTTAAGATCCCTATTTACATACGGTTAGGGTTGAATGGTGAAGCACACATCTCGAAGCAATTTTCCTTCTGCGCTTTGAATTATGTTCACCCGAATGGCCTTCTCGGTCGCAACCTTGTGGCGGGTCCTTTCTCCTTCTTTCTCTTTACATTTCCCTCTCTCTGTCTCTCTCTCGATCTTGTGTAATTTGAGGTTGTTATTTAGAGGACGATGCAGGCCGATGACATTGCTGAAACAATTTTCATTCTTCATGATGGTGCGGTAGTGTTGTGTACTGGGAACAAGAACCAACTGCAACCAGCGCACATGCACATCGTTAAATTGGAAAGAAACCCTTATAGAGTTCCCAGCAGAGAATGTTAAGCAAAAAGAACAAAAAAGGTTGAAAGTACATGCTAGTTCGGGCAGTCGGGTGGTGTAGGTTCAATTTTTGACGTGAGCTTTCGCGTCTGCCCAAACCTTCGAAGTGGAAGCAAACAAAGAGCGTCCCTTAATAAATATCGTTAATAACAACGATATATCCCCACGTTACGCTTAAGCGAGTGGTTCTGTGCACGAACAGCGCTTTTCTTACGACCTTCAGCAAGCAAAGCTATAGTGTCCCTGTTTAGGGTGGAGCGCAAACATAAAAAAAAACAGTGCTCGAAAAGAAAGACAGAACAAATTCACCACACCATTAACGAGCATGTGGTGCAGTTTCGCGCTCATTTTGCCTGTGCTTTGCTGCTCGGTTGGCAAATATCTTCATATTGTTGTCACTGATGCGATGTAGCCGGTGCCAGTATCCCCAGCTATGCTTCAACCTATCCCGACGGTCCTCTTGCGGATAGCCTGAGGTTTGGTTCGTGCGCTGGTTTTTGCATGTTTTCTTTCCACCCATTGTTGTACGGTGCACGGTGCAAACATACTCATTTTAAGTCGATTTGGTGCAGTGGCGGTGAAAAAGAAGCTTATTATTTCACAACGCCACAGTTCGTCCGGTGCAGTACGGTTCGTCATAGCTTGTGGTAGCGTCGTCGTTGTTCTATCGTTGCTTTCCCCCTTTTTCGACGAAATGAAATCGAAGTGAAAATCAGCAACAAAACATCAGCATTCTCCCGCCTGCCAGCGAGAAGGTGTACACGGATGCGGTGTCGCTACGTATTCTCCTGCTATGCTCCTTCCTTGCGGCCCGAGTTGGGTCAACATTGTTCAGCTTCAAGAGGTGAGCAAGCGCTAGCGTCCTCACCGGAGTCTGACAATTAACGGGGGGATTTTTTTTTATCAGGATGTACTGTAGGAGCAGGTCCGGGAACTCTTAGGTTTGACGGTGATAAATCCCACTGCTCTTTACCCTCGACTAAGCTCTACTAACCACATCCAACGGGATCTGCTGGTTTGTAGCTCGTTGTTAAGGTTGGTCGTCAGTTGTGCTTTTCGGGGAGCTTTTTTGTGGATCCTTTGCATTTTCCTCCACCGTGCTAAGCGTTTACCTCATCATGGCATGATGCGTGGTTGGAGTTGTGTTTTTGTTATGTCTTCTAATAACGACTTTGTCATTAAAATGTGATTAAAGAAGGTTCTGCCTGTGTTTCTTAATGTGCTTTAAGGAGTTTGGCAAAATGTGCGCAGCAACAGGACATAATGTTGAACGGGAAGATGAAATTATTTTATGCATAATTAATAGCAATCTGTGCCATCAGTTGAGACATCATGTTTTGATGCCGTAATTCACGATACGTCTTGAATTAGCTTATGTATATTTTGTAAAAATCTTTCTGCGTTTATAATAAATATTTTGCGTTTAAAATTTGAGCTTAGTGATGTATCGCTTATGTTTGAGAATTTAAAATATCATAAAACAAACGAATAAGGCAGGGATTAAGAAATTACAATACAGGGAATTTATATTATTTTGTTTCAGCAGATCGTGGTATTCACCAAACATTAAATGATGGGATTTAATGTAAAAATTACAAATACCAGACGTCTCAGTGAACGCATGTTAATATAATGAACCTATTTCAACAAACAGCTCTACTAAAATGGATAAAAAATAAAAAAATATTAAAAAAAAATTATTTACATGTTGGAGCTAGACTTAACCAACATAACTAGCAATCTATTGATATGTCAGCAAGATATAAGATTTGAATAGATGGGCAAAAATATACTGATAAAATTTAAATTCTAGGAATAGTTTTCACAAGCTCCATAATGTTGTCTATAAAGGCTGGTAGCTTATCAGACATTCCTCCATTACATCCATGAAATCATCAATATTGAAACAGGATACCTACCTTGAATAATTTTACAAATGCTATCAGCACGATACATTAACAAATTGATGATAACCTTACCTGCTACACGACATATAGGCCAAAAGTATCTCAACCTATAATAGGATACAATATTGAAACCTATAAAAAAGAAAATATTGAATTCTCATCAGGAGAGTATATTGTATAGGATTTTTAATGAAAAAAAAAAAATACACTAGAGCTTAAATTTTAATATTAAATGGTATCGAACCCTTAAACAGTGCGATTTGAAAGCGTTTTTAAAAAAAAATTAACACCAAGCTGTTGCAATAGTATTGCACCTATACAATTAAGTAATTATGTAAGGAATTCAAAATAATCCAATTCACTTACAACGACGAAAACAAGAGCTGTCACATTAACAAGACACTGTTTGATTAATTAATAAGTTTAAAGTTTAATTAAATAAGACAAAGTAGTAGTAAACATTTAAGCAGTTCTTTAGAAGAAAGATGTGCATCATCCTCTCGGCCATTGTTTTATATTGGTTCGCAAACCCAGTTCCAGAAACCCTTAATGCTAACTCGTTGAATCATTCATTTACCCTGTTTGTCATTTGCAATTGAGTGTACGGTGAGAGTACATTGTAATAAAAATTAATTTTGAAGTACGCGTCCTCCATCACAGTAAAATGCACTTTCGCACACATTTACGGAACCCATTTAATTTCTATCCGCTGCAATTAAATAATGAAGTGTGTATGTGTACACACTTGCCGACTTACCGTGCCAACGTGAAGTACTCGACAATTCGAAGGTGACCTGCTGCTGACCATGGTGTATGCTTGTGACCTTAATTTGATGTGTTCCCCCCCCCCAGAATGAAAAGCTCTTCTGCCAGGCGCATTCGAGGCGCATAATGGTCAATTTATCTTTTATGCCAATGATGGTTTCACCGGCTCCTCTCGTTATTCCAACCGGATGGATACGAACAAACGCGCGCCACTGCATTTACGGGTGCGCTACCTTTCGGGAAAATGGTAACGAAATCACGGGCACGATCAATGACTTTCGCCATCGATAGCACCCATGGCCCCCATAGAGTCGTCAGTTGAACAAACAATCCAGGCCCAGGCCGGTAGGTTGGATGATGTTGTTACAATAAAAAAAGGAAGAAGGATGCTCTTGGTGCATCGTTTTTTTTTGTTCTGTTCTTTCCCGTGCGCACTGCAGAACGCCAGGAAGAACAA
This sequence comes from Anopheles epiroticus, assembly GCA_000349105.1. Classification (NCBI taxonomy): domain Eukaryota; kingdom Metazoa; phylum Arthropoda; class Insecta; order Diptera; family Culicidae; genus Anopheles; species Anopheles epiroticus. The sequence goes on along the minus strand of KB670281.1, from coordinate 105,087 downwards.
ATAAAAATGAGAGTTTGGGGTGGGATAAAAGCAGAGGAAATGAATAAATGCAAAACCATCCCCGACTCCGACCCTCCCTTCACTACCACTTGCGTTACTATGTTGTGCGTCTGTTGACGGATGGTTTTAAATAAACAACCGTTGCGCTACCGGAAACATAATCACATGGGCTTGCTCGCTTGCGTTTACACTTTTTTTTTGTTTGTTTGTTAATTTTCCCACATTGAGCGCCGGTTATCCATGCTACACGGAGTGCGCCCTCCGTGGACGGGTAGCGGCGGTGGAAGGCGGACGGGTGGGCTTTTAAAAGTGGATCACTTCCGAAATGGAATCGAAATTCAAATTGGAAAACGATCGGGCTGGAAAGTGAAGCGAAGAATAAAAACTGGTTCATGCATCAATTTCGGGCAGGTTGGCAGGATGCACTCAGTGGAACAATTTTGAAGCTCCATCCTTGAACTGTCCTTCAGAAAACAAAGGCAATCTGGGCAAAAAAAAAGGTTTCCCAGCTAGGTTTTTACATCGGGCTGGGGCGCACTAGCTTGGCAACTGTACTGAGCTATCAAATTCAGCCTCGTTGAAAAAAAGTGTCCCAATTTAGTATACTTGTGTCTGTTTGCAATCTTTTCTGGCAGTGGAAAATCAACCAAACACACACACACACATCACCGTGCGTGTGGTCAACGTTTGGAGGGAAAAGGCAGTCAGCCCGAACCGTACCGCTATGGTGGACTGTTTTAGGCTCTCAAATTCTACAAAACGACGACAAACGGGATGAGTGGAAAGCGTACTCAAATAGCCCTAAAAAAAACCTGGACAGGCACCATCATCAGGAGGACAAGGTGGGCTTTTATCCGAAACGACTTCATTATGAAACCCTCACGGAAAGTGATGCGAGGGAGATGCGAGAGAGAAAAAAAAAATGAAAAGCATCGCATCAACCACAAAAATGAAGCAAAACCTTATCCGGAAAATGTGTGCGGGATAAAAAAAAAGAGCCCAACGAAATGTATGCTAAACCATCCCGCTCGGGCACGGAAGAGACGAATTTGTTTATTAGCTAAGTGAGAGGACGCTGTCGCGCTGGGTCATTCGGTGAAAAGGACCGGTCGGCTAAATAGTATTACGCTTGCGAGTAAATAAATGAATGTGGCTAAAAAAAGGAAAAATTCCCGCAGAGGGGAAGAAAACACGCTGCCGAGCATACGCAGCATTAAAGTGGCCTAGAGGGGAAAGGGCGTACGGTGTGTTTACACCTGGGGCAGTTAAAACGGCGACCAATTATTTGCGGCTCATCTCTGGTGGAAAATTAGACGCGTTAATTGAAGCACTCCCTCCCGGGGAACGTTTCGGTGGGTGAGAATATTGGTGGAGATGAAGTTGATTTAAAAAAAAAAACAGCGATTTGATGTTCGTAGAAAAGAGAAACTACCGTATGTGTGCGGAAATGCATGGTTTTATTATTCGTGGTGTTGGAGGATGATTTGAAATGGAATCTAATTAGTGACGTGCGGATGTAATTGATTTAATTTTTAACACAACCATACTGGATGGGCGAGCAGTCGCGTACTAATGTATGGTTCATCTGGCTGTGGGACATATGGGAGTTTGATGATGGTGGCGGCATTTCTAGTGCTTCAATCACTAAGTGAACACTTACGTGCACTCACATTTGTTTCTGAATTAGCTACTTAAAATTTCATTTACAAAATTGCGGTTACTGTACACTTTGTTTTGGGTGAAGCGATAATATAGTAAAAACGGTCTCTTTCTCTCTCTTTCTCGCTCTGCTTACACTACTGTTAATGCAGCAATCTAGTATTCTACCCAGTAAAGCACACAAACGATAAAGTCTTTCCTTTTGTGACTGGACGTTATTCAGACTCGTTGAAGCTGCGATGAGGCAACGTGCACCGTTTTGCCAGCGCATTGTGCGTCACATATCGTCAACTTGAACGCAACAATCTTTTCCCCAGGCAGCAGCACGCCCAAGCGATCCGAACGCGCATGCTGTCGGTTTTACCGTCCCGTCAAGTCAATCGGAGGTTGCCATGCACTGTGGCTGTCATCTATTTTTTGAACGACTTTGTTTTCCCTCAAATCATACTTTCTCCGAGAGTTAGGAGTGTGGGAGGGGGGGGGGAGGGGTGTTCGGTGGTGGAAGGAGACGGAGTTCAAGATGAAGGCATCCAGAAGGTGACGCAGTGTGTGTGGCTGGTGAGACTGCTGCTGCGATGGTTGGCGAGAAAAGTCCAATTTTCCGAATGATATCATCTCAGCAGCATCTTGAGCAGCGGCCGAGTGTGGGACACCGAGAGGTAGGAATATGGTAGCGACGGTTTGGAGTGTGTGACGTTATTTTTCCACCCGATGGTGGCGTTTTGTGCATGTCTTTAAGAGCATTGCCCGCAGGAGGGTGGAAAACTCTCGGGGACAATGAGGGAGATGGCAACCTACGCCAGCTTTCCACCCGCCCGAAAGTGGGAGTGAATTGTGTGTGTGTCGAAATGGGAAACAAAGTCTTGTGAAAGTGTGCTCTTTAATGCTTGGTTGAATCATTACATCAAGCGACAAACAAAAAATCTCCTATGTCCTTGCAGCATTGTGGTATTAGCAAGCTATGAGCACACACAGTCGTGTGTGTGTGCGTGTTTTTGTATGCACGCCCGTGTGTTATAGTGTAGCTTGTGTATACTTAGGGCCGCGGACCATTGTACAAAGCTAGCAGCATCCCAGCCTTACAGCGCACGGGACCTTGAGAATTTTCCCGTTTGTTTGCTCGCCGATTTCCCGCGAACGCTACTACGCTACCTTACAGTCCGGGCGTAAATCGATGCCCACTGACACGGCGTTGGTTGCCTGGCTGGCAGCGTGGCTGGGTGGCTTGTTGGGTTTTCTTTGGCCCGTACCGGCATTACGGTCGTTGCCGCCGGCCGTTGAATATTACCAGGTCCGTTTCTGCTCGTCATCAACATTCCGACGAGCCCTTCCGACCACCCTCTGCCCTGATTTTACCTGATCTCCTACTAATGTGTGTTTGTGTGTGTGTGTGTGTAACCGTGAGAATGTTAAAAGGAAGAACAAGTTCTCTTTTTTTATTCTGACTTCACATACTAGGACAACTGCTAAAGCTTCCTGTTCTGGCTTTTTTATGGGTACCTTTTTGCGATAGTGGCAAGGATGCAGTTGGGGAATTGAAGAAGTAGAACTAACGGAATGGAAAGAGAGGCTCATGTAGATTATGCTTAGCGGTCTTGTTTTTTTTTGTGGCTAGCTTTGTGGCTGCTAGCGAGACACGATAATAGTCCGTTTCTGCGAATAGGATATGATGGCGAGTTAATAGCAAGTTTTCATGTTTTTCACACTAATGATCATGAGCGAATGGTAATGAGAATGGTAAAAATGATAAAATTATGCCTTTACTGCAACAGATGTTTTTTTTAAACTAATGTTTTGTTAAGTAAAATGTAGCATTTGCATAGAACAAGATTTTAAACAACTGATTATACCGATAATTGCAGCAAGCCTTGACGCCTTAATTTGCAAACGTTTCGATAATTTTCTATAAACATTAATCCGAGGCACATTGTAAATTTTGTCGTATTCACTAATGGATGATGATGTAAAATATAACATGATGTAAAATTATAAACGTTAAACGTTAAGGAAGTCCCTTAGGTTGTTATTTTCAATAAAGTTAAAATAAGTTGTGTATTTCGAACGTTCTAATATAGTTTCAGGTCATCCGGATACTTAGTTGAATGATAATAGCGTAAGCTTCTCATCAGGGCCGATATAATTAGAGCCCCATTCTTACTGTCTCTTAATACGTTAAACACTCTATTCTGCTATGAATACACCTAGTTTCAGTTAGCCAAAGCACGTTGGAAGCCCGGACCCAGATAAGTGTTTGTGCTGTATAAGACTTTAAATCCATAAAGCTATCACAATTCACATAAAACTGACACATTAAATTGTCATTAATTTAGAAATACAGGCCAGAAGAAAGGGTCAAATTGAAATCCCTTCTTTTAATTACCAACAACGTTATGATTTTTCAATTATCAACATCCATCTCATCTTTTCTCTTTCCGTCTCTCGAGCCCACCTACTCTTTGGCTGCATAATCATATTTGCGCGATGTTCGCGCAGCATCTTGTGAGTGTGGATAAGTTCCTACAATACGACACGAGTTACTGCGCCCCTTACTCACTCCTTCCCATCACCCGTTTACTGATACGACACATGCCGGTATCCCACAGTGCCAGCATCTATGGCGCAAACCCACTTCGGGGTTTTCCCGGGGATTCATCAGCGGCACACGGCATGCCACGGTGTCACTTTCTTTGATTTGATTGCATTTGTACGGGGACGTGTTTTATTCATGCCTTTTGCCGCTTTTTCCGGGGCAGACGTTTTGAAGCAGTACTTAACGAACACATTCACCACACCACCCTTAGCTCTAGCAGTCCGCCGAACATGGCAGGGGCAACACATCCAGCACGTCACGCATAATGCCGGCTGGCATTAGTTGATGATGCCACTGCGTGGTAGAAATAAGAGTGTAGTAAAAGTTTTATCACAAAAACCCACTTCCCGCGGTGCAAGTTAGTGGTGCTTCACGTTCTCTGTCCCCCCCCCCCCTTTCCCCCCTTTTACTAGGAAACGCAGAATGCTAGATTCATGCAAACTTTTGCTGCGGTACTGGTGGGGGGTGGGGGGGGGGAAGGGAGGAGTACAACCCCCCCACCTTCAATCATTCCCCTACTCAACCGCGAACCCTAATGTGCTTTCCTGCGTTCGGCTAACCCTTAGCGGCACAGCTATGACCGATCGCTACACGGAAAGGGTTAAAGTTTTCCTTTTTTTTTTGCCTGCAACTCCGGCACCGAACGGACCCGGGTGCACCCTTGCATGCTGGGAGGAGTACGCGTATGTGTACTGCCGGCGATGCGAGCATTGTAATTAATTAGAAGTATTTAACTTTCTCCGAGCGGCAGCTGGTGCTTCCGCAGCAACGGGGGTTCGGTTTGCGCTAGGTGATAATTTTCGGAACATGCTGGTTTTTGGCCGGAAACCGCCGGGGCTGCTTTGGCACAGTGCCTGATGAAAAGTTCTCACACGTTGCAATTAAAGCAGGTTTCTAAAATTAAGGAGTAAAACTGAAACATACTAGATGGTCAGACTGCAGCACTGTACTAATTGATGTGTTTGCTCGAAGCATTGCTAGACTTTATAGCTACGAGCGTGTGTGTTGAGTTTCGCACGTTTTCGTCTCACTGTATCCGACGGCACTGTAAGAGCCGTTAGCCTCCACCGCCCAAATGACTCGTAATTGAACCACACTCCTACAATGGTACATTTTCATTGGCAAGACTAACAATTTCTTAGAATGATAGCGTAGGTTGAGTAGGGCAGTCGTAGCTGCTGTATCCTGCTGGTGGAAAGGAAAAGTCAATAGAAGAACGGTACGAGCCAACTTGCTACTAGTTTGCCAGTAGATCAGTAGCCAAACTGCTGACAAGAAACTGAATTAGCACATGTTTCGGGAGTGATGGGTTTAGTGACGGAGCGACGATGCTCCTCGTCCGCATCAACTAGGTGTGAGAGGAGTCATTAGTTCCCGAGCGGCAGGGGTAGCAGCAGGAACGGGTGCAGGGTGCACCACGCTACGTGACATGGCGCGATGTGTATCGAACAATCGAATGTCCTTACTGGCAGGCAGCTGCTAATGAACACTTACCGTTTCCGCAGCCAGCCATCTCACACACTGCTACCCATTTTGGTGGTGTTTTACGGTTTTGCAGCGTGTGGAACGGAAGTAACCCAATTGTTGCTTGATTGTTTTCGATACACTTCCTGCCGAGTGGCAGCGAGTTTGGCACACGCTGTTGACTCAAAAGCTTACGCGCTAAACGTGTTACGGGAGTCACTGTCGGAGTGTTTGACTGTTTCGTGAGGTGCTGAGGCGTTTCAAGGGGGAGGGCGGGGGTTGATTTAGTTTATGGAAGGGAACACGTTGATAGAAATAATGCAGAAAGAGCATGGGGAGTTATTTGACCATTTGTGGGGCACAAAATTACTCATATATGTACAAAGCAGTCTACCATATTGCAAGGAAACGGTTTGAATGAAAAGAGAGAAAAAAAGCCACTATCGATTAATTAAGCACAACGACATCATCGGACCCCAATCGCTTCAGGATGTTGCCCCGAGGCTGGCGAGCTTTCAAATCGAGGACATTTTACAGCAGAACCCCACCGTGCGGGCCTGTGCTTAACGATTCCACGATGCGCGCATCGACTCGCTAGACCCGATTCCCGAGTCCCGGGCTTTGCTCGAACCCCGGTGGAAAGAAAATCCCGGTCCGCTGAAGTCGAAAGAAACCCTTCAAGCCCGAAGGAGGCGGCTGGTGGCTCACGCACTACCCCTACAGCACGGTGGCGGGGCCAAGGTCTCCCACAGGGTGGGTGTGATGTAGCGAGGATGCACGGGGTGAATACCGCTTCGTGTGCGAAGCAGCAGCAGCACTCAGCGCCCGTTCGGTGAAGGGGAATCGGATAATGTGGCAAGCACTCACGGGAGAGTGCCCTCTTCTCAGTGTACAAAGATTGTATTTTAGCAATGTTGTTTGTGGCGCGTTGATACCTGAAGCTGTTCTCGAGCTCTCTGGTTCTGGTGCGGTCTAGCAAACAACGCTGTTTTTTCTCTTAGCGAACGATCTCTGGGTTTGGGTCTAGTGCAGGGGTCTCCAAACTACGGCGCCAAGTCTCGAATGCGGTAGCATGGAACAGTTTTGAGTGTTTTATGCCAAATGGTATTTGAAATTCTTTTGTGGGATTTTGTTTACATAAAAACTTACAAAGTTAATGTTAAATATAATGATGATTGAGCAAGTTAGTGAAGAAATATTGCAAGCATACTTAACAATCCTTTGAAATGGGTCAAATCGTCTCTGTTTAAGATAACTAAAACAGTAAGTGACCCTCGTGATGGATACGCGGGTTTGGAAAGTTGACAGCTTGATAGGTAAATCGTTTGACTGATTTGACGCATAAAATTGGAAATGAAAAATAATTTACATTTTCGGCATAGCTTTAAAATAATATAAATAGTTAACTACACCAATAAGCTGTGCAACTGTGAAGAAATAAATAATTATCCAGCTAAAAATAGTTTTTACGAATATCAATGATTAGATTTAGGCTGTATTTTTGGTTAAATTTGATTCCCCGGTCTACATAAAGCGTATATCTTGGGGACAGCCTGTAAATTCTTAAGCGATGTGGCCCGCGCACGGAAACTTTTGGATACCCCTGGTTCTAGTGCATGTACCGTAGCGCATCGTTTCGAGCAGTTCGAGTACATCTGCTGCCCACTCAGCCCTTCGCGAACGGCACACGAGAGCGCACTCGCGAGAGAATGAGTTACTGGCCAAGCATATCTTCCCACACAATGCTCTCTCTCTCTGGATCGTCTTTTGCAATCAACGCTGCGTCGTCTCGTGCCTAGCAGGCCCGTGGTTCGGTATACTATCGCGCTTGCTATTTTTCTCGCCCGTCCGCCCGAACAATCCCCCGAGTTTTCCTCCCAACCGGGGCTGGCGGAAGCAGAAGCGGCCGACAGCGAGTGAGCAGCACACTCTCAGTCTCGCCGATAGACGCGCCGATCGTGGACGGGTTTTCCGTAGCTCCCGTTGCAACAGTCTGTGTAAGTGTGCGTGCGCGCGTGTGTGTGCGGTTGATTATCGCTTTTGCTGGTCAGTTATCAGTAGTGAAGGTTCTGCTGTACCGAGCAAACCAGTGCTGCCAGTTGCAACCGGATCCTAACGCGCAAGCAAGTCCTGCACAATGTATGTGGGCTGGGTGGGCTGAGTGTGTGTGTGTGTGTCCTGTGCATCGGTAATTGTTTATGAGAACAGTACCTATAAGGGCTAACAGTTTCGCAGTGCAATTGGCTGTCTTTGGTAAGGAAAAACGTTGCCCCAAATCGGTCGCGCGAATGCGAAGAAATGAGAAACAGCCACCGTCTGTGTGACGAAATCTGTGCAGTGCGATAAACGCGCCAAATGTTCCGACGTTAAACTGAATTCCTCGTGAAAGCTAAGCTTTGACGGAGGGGAGAGAGTAGCAGGCAGATGATAATCAGTGTGACATCTCAAAGGACATAGTCATCTAAGGTTGATGTGTGCTGAGGGCTACGTTGAGCTTGCAAGTCCTTCCCGTCCGAAGGCTGTCCGCTCGGTAGGCTGTCGTGGGAGTGGAAGTGAGCAATAAAAAGGGCTAACGTATTGTAGCCGCATTAGGACGACCACCACTGGGTGGCGTTGCTTAAGAGGGTTTGGTTGAACAAAGGAAAAAAAAACAAACATCTTCTTTACGGAATGCTAGAGGATACGGTTTTGACAAGAAACGTTGTCTCGGTGCTAAGGTGCTGTTTTGGATGCTGTCTTTATGGTCTCTGCGATGGTTCCAAACTTGACCTGCCAAACAGGTCATAGAATTAACTGTTTTAATGGGTCATTATTAGGAGAAAAAAGTTTGTGACAGCAGGATGATAGTGTTTTATTGTATTAAAATTATTATTCTATTTAATCTACATTACATCTAGCTCATTATATTTCTGAGTTTAATTTATGAGCCTTTTCAATATGTGCTTTGCTCTTCAAAGCATATGTAACGTTGGGTATCGAAATAAAAAAAAAAGAAATAGGCGAATATTTCTCAAAGATTAGCAGGCTGAATATTTGTTTCCTCTTTCCATTAGCGTAGCAAAAGTATGTGAGCAAAAATAAAAGCGTGTGAAAGTGTATCGGCAACGGCCGGAAAATGTCATCCGTATGGCCGTCACGGCGCCCCAGTCCTTCAGACGTCCCCAGTGCCAGACAACAATCAGAAGCAAAGATGCCCCAAAGAAACGGCCACCCGTAATGCAGTGAAATGTGGCAGTGAAAAGTGGTAAAAGGCAAGGCTTTTGCAAAAGAAAAGGAGGCCGCTACAGCAAGGAGTTTGTGTTTGCGAGTGCGCGGCAAGCGTGTTGTGCTTTTCGTTGTTGTTCGATGAGGCAGTTTAGCGCGCGTTCGGTACCTTCTCGTCCCAATTGTCGGTCATTGTGAGCATGAAAAACCTGCCCCGACGGTGATCGATTGCGTGTGTGTGTCTTTCGGCTAGTGTGTATATGTTTATGAAAAAGCAGGGCAGCAGGGTGACGCGGTGCGCTTTTTTGGTAGTTTTACGCTCTAGAAAGGAATGGGAAAATTGGCATTTTTGGAGCGTTCGGCATTAGTTATTTTCGGTGGAAGTGTATAAAAAATAAACCAACAGAAAAACGCAACGTTTCCCCCTTTACCCAGTACGACCGAGCGCGCCAAGGACGGACGGATTCGGGTTGCCTGCAATAGGGTGGAACGAGAGACGACAGCAAGAGGGAAAGAGCGTGTGGAAGGTGCGTGAAGGTGGTGCTGCCCCAGTGGATCTTCAACCCAACACAGTGCGGTGGGAAAACTTCCAACCGAAAAAAACAAAACCGTTAGTATCCATTTCAGTGTCGTCTGTGTTTGACCTTTTTGTTTGCTTGACCTTTAACGTTGCGTACGCGCGTCCTTCGCATAAGAGCATTATCTATGGCCATTATCCTCTAAGCATTAATAGGTCCCCGCGGCGCTCGGAATGATTGAAACAGCTCAGCCCCGGCAGCACTAGTTCTGTGTAATGGGTGGGTTTGGGGTTTAGAAAGGCTATTCCAAGGTCTTGTTCCGTGGTAGATTGTTGATTTTTTGCAAATTTTGTGTGTGGGTGAAAAACGTGACTACACGTTGGAAAATTTAACGAACGGCATTATTTGTTTGCTGCAGCATTTTGGGACCGCAAAATTGTTTTTAAAAATTCCTCCCTCACTTTACTGCAGCTGCCTCTAATGCACGTTATTTTGGGCCCTTTTTTACGGCCCCCTCAAAAACATGATTTGAATACATAATGCAAACAGATGGCAATGTTTGCGAGTGGAAGCGGAGGTACCCACTTTAGCCGAGTTTGAATTCCGGCTGGGATTGAGTCGTTCGCTCGGGACGCTGCGCGCACGCAAACGCGACAACGCAGCTGTCTCGCGGCAAAGAGTGAGAAACGTACGCGAGCGTGCAGTATTAAAATTAATGATGCATCCCGCCGTATGCGCACGACTCGGGAATGGCAGTACTGGCGGACGCGAATCGATGTTTGCGCTTTGCCGGATGCTCATGAGAATCCAACAAGTGTTTCGGTGCAAGGTACACGGGAGTCGGTTATGATGAACGGAATGGAATCGGAATTGATGTTACATCGCCATGCTGTTGGAGCAGGAAACCTGTTGGACATTATGTTTACCGGGCGGTGGGAATGCTTTACACTTGTTAAATGTGTGTCACTGTATGAAATAAAGGGGCTTACAATATGTTGTACAACCCAAATGGAAAGTTAGATCAATATTAAAAAAAAAACATTACAATCAATTCGGTTAATGAAAAATAGATTTATTAGCAGATAATAGGGTCTTTGAGCAATGAGAGATACTTTCGTCTGCACAAACGAAGAAGCAAAATTAAGGCTTGTATTTTTTGTAATGAAGGCTCTACGTTACGATGAAACTTGTTTTGCACTTTTCGTTAATGACCTCACATTGATGATGCCATATCATAAAGCTCTGAACAATGCAATATTTTTGGGAAGCAATACTCTTAATTGTATCCCAGAAGAAAACTACACCCTTTCAGCAAATAAAAAGCAAACAAACCATTCTCTTCTGGCTGCCATCACCTGAGAGAATGGCATTGTTGTCAACACCTTTTTTTTCCTTTCCCCACTCACCAGACGTACCAAGAGGACGCTCTTGGAATATGAGTAGAATTTTTCCCCCGAAATGGCTCTTCGTAAGGAATGAACACAGGTTTGTTGAATTTTTCATCCCAGCATATTTGCACTCGGTGAAGTTTCCCGCATTTTTCACCCACTTTTTCTCGTTTCATTGTTGATCTAGGAAAGGTACGGTGGAATTATTACGTTCGCAGCAGAGGATGACTGGTGCTGGTGCTGGTGCTGGTATTGTGCGAAGAATGTCTCGCAGGGTGTCTTTAAGCCCTAAAGATGGCTTTTCTGTTATGAAAAATGAAATGATTTTTCAAATGCTGCTTCTTAGAAGTGCGAGTGTTGAAAGCGACTTCGCTCAGGTCTAAGTCAATTGAAGTTCTCTGATAAATGCAGTGTCGCTTCCTGACACAATCAAAGTTTTTTTATTGCTGTTTAGAATGTAACGAAAGAGGATTAACATTAGAAAATGAGCTTATGATAAAACTGGGAGAGTTTTATTCTATTTGCGCGCTGTAAACCTACGCTACCAGTTTCCACTCAGTATTATACAGATAATCTAAACGTAGCCACCTACAGTGGTCAGAAATGTATATTTAATTTGTTGCAGCATTCAAACCAAATCAAGCAAAGCCACAAATCCACGGAAGGACTCACGGGGTTCAGCGTAATGCCTAAACAATAATGTAACTTGATCGATGGGTCGTATCGCGAAAGGAATTGCCATCATTCGAGCGACCTCTATGTATGCTTTTCTCGCTCCGTTGGTGAGCCACGCTGTACGAAAACGGCATGTATGTACGAATGTACGAAAACGGCGAGCAGCAAATTAGTTAAAGCACAGCTAATATTGACACAACAATAATGACTTTTCCTCACTCACACTTGCCGTGCCGGGAGGGACCTGACCGGCCCGCCCGAACACCTAGTGCTAGCATGTTGTTGTTGGCCAGGATCAGAACCAGGACAAGGAAACCGTCGGTATGTCTACAATATTGTGTTGATTTTACGAATCTGTCGGCTTGCTGTGTGTCGGCGAACGGTGGGTAAAATAATTTCCTCCGAGCAGGAACGGTCGTTCAAGAGAGCTTGAGCCACCCTTCGGAATAGGAAATGGGCAAAGTCTTGACACAATTTCCATTTGTTCAGTCGCAACGGCATAGAGGCTTTTTTTCTGTCCTGCTATCTCCTGCCATTCGAGCTGACGGATGGCGGACGATGTTCACGGCACCTCAAAATGTACGTCCAGATGGAAACGAAACGGCTAGAAAACGGAGCGTCTCTCTTTGCTGTGAGATGTACGCGAGGCAATCGTGATTCTTTAGCCATGTAGCATAGTCGACCGGAAGACGTTTTTGCATTCCTGCTTCCACGCTGGTCGGCCCAGCTTCTCGGCCTGGAGTCGACAGAAACACGTCCTGAAACGATACACAGACACTATGCGAGTATGCTACATGTACGCCCTCTGGTGGATTTGGCAGCCGCTCAATTGAATTGTGGGCGAAAACAGATTTTCTATTTATTCAAATTACGCCGATTCATGGTTGCGATCATAAAAGAAAGAGGAGAAAATGCACGTGATCATGATGCTGATGATAGGGACAAAAAATAATATAATAAGAAAACTACACCCAACGAAGAAGCTGAACGAATACACACGCTCCGGTTTGGCATACGTGCGCACGTCAGCCTGAGTGCGCCATTGGAAGCCAAACGGGGGAGGGCATCATTGAACAGTTTCAATGTCGGTAAGAAAAGATTTGTTCTGGGCTAGGGCCTTTCTGCCGTCGTACTGTACTGGCATCGAATCTTCTGGTTTGCCTTTTCAGCACTGATATCGATAGCCGGATTGGATGCGCTGAGGGTGCCGGTTACTGGCACCCGATCATTTCCAATTTTCCGGTCTGCTAGTACCGGATAATCCTTGCTGATGGCTTTACGCCATTCGTTCCGTGTGCACTCGTGTCCGTGCCAATGAATGAACCAGTGCTCGTGTGTTAAGGCGGCAGTAAAATATGGGATACATCGGTACGGTGAAAGTAGTTCACGAGGCCCTTAGTTCTCTTCTTCTCGGTCCCTTCGTGCCTTCACCTTTCCATCTTCCCGAAAGGTCGAAACAGCAAGATGACACATCTCAGGTGCTCCTTTCAGCCGGTGATGAAAGAGAAACTTCCCAACATTACCCGGTGCGGTACTTGGTGTAACTGGATGGGGCTTTTTTTTCTTCTGCGCTACACCTTCGTTAGTTTGTTCCCGGGTGTACAATGCCTGCCAGCCTGCCCGTCCGGTCGCCCGATAAGAGCACACCCGCTGTCGCCCGGTGTGGTATTACTTAAGAATTTAATATGTGTTTGGTTCCCTGCGGATCCCTTCGGGGTATCAATATTTTATCGTGCCCTTCCTCGACAGGACACCCACTATTACACCGAGTCTGACACCGTGCTGGTGTCGGGAAAAGGGCAAAGCTGCTGCCTTGGTGGAAAGGAAACCTGTTAAGATCCTGCTGCCTAACGTCCTAGCAATATGGATGTCAGCAACTCGCTGGGGAAAGTTCTGAAATTAGCACGAGTATAGGAGTGAAAAAAAAGCAAGACACACAAAAGGGTCTCTTCTGATCCTTTGAAGCTTAAAGGCAACATGATACACGCGTTACATCGAAAGCCCGGCATCATGATTAAAGCAATTAATAATGGGAAACCCAAGAAAACGCTCCCGGTTAGTAGACGACGGGTTGCAAAAGCGCACGGAGCACACTAACCCCCATGGCTGGGCATGCCAAAGCCATCCACCGGGTAAGGCTTTGTTCTTCGCGGCAAGCAGCCTTAGCGAGTGGCGGGGTGGTGCACCTTGGGACGCGTGGGATAAGTAGCTTGGATCCCAGTGCTAATCACTGTTTCTAGCTTCGGTCACACAGCTGCTTCCAGAAAGGGTTTCGCTTGCGCTCTCGTTGTCAGAGAATGAAGGTACATTCATCCTTGCGACGTTCTGGGCACTGCTGGTTTGTGGGAAAAAATGCTCGTGCCCTTCCGAGCAGAAACCCGAACGGAAAGCTTAATGATGAAACCGTGAGTTAAAAATCTCATTTACAACCAGCTGACGACGGTGGTTCCAAAAATGGGTGAAGTTCGGCCACCCTCGCCGTCTTGGACGTTCGTCCAGACACGTGAAGCCGGGACGGGGATGTGATGAATGGCAAGAGCTGAAACCATTTGACGGAATTTCTGTTCACCGAGCAAAGGAACGATCTTGAGGTTGATCCGATAAAATAGTGGGGTAGGGGCGGGGGCGTGGGCGAATCTCGCCACCCGTGTGCAGTACTAATTAGTTTTAATTGGTTTACGACTAATTAGTTAGGAGCGATCTGTCGAAGACACATCGACCGTTACCGTTCCCTGGACACCATTTTGCGGTGCGAAGCCACTTGTACGACGCTCTCTGCTCAAAACCCGGGAGCTTTGAATTGGCGGTGTACCATCAAGGTGTAAATTATAGAGCGAATAGACACATTTGGACAACACCATACCCTCCGATACGTTGTAACGTGACCGGGAGTAGGAGTCGGCTCTCGTTTGCCCTGAAAGGAGTGGACGAATCACTTCTGGATGTAAATAAATGACAGTCTTTGGCTTCTGTTGAGGAAAATGAGTTTGGCTTGCTGCCAAATCAAGCAGTTGGTAACGATCGATTCACTGTTTCTAGCGCTAGCTAGATATAACAGAGCTGGATTGTACCGGAACCACTGGTACGAGTGTGTTTGTATCACTAATCCTTTTCTCCGCACGTCCCCGTGCGGTAAATAGCGTGCAGCTTCCTTGTTCTCTACCATAAGCTGCAGGTTCAGGGATTGTTATAAAACGGATGTTTTTATTTAATCCCGGGAAGTGTACATAAAAACAGCACTCAGCATTCCATCCAAGCCTTCCGATTCCGACGGTTCGGTTCACTGCTACCGGCAGCAACCTCGATATGCCCTGCTGCAACATTGCAGCGACAGCCGACAGCCGGTACAGACGATCGATGCGGGTGGACTATTTTTATCTGCCGGCACAACACAGGCCCAACCGTTGCGGAAGCTTGTGCAGAAGTTTTTCGAGGTCACCAGGAGTCAAAAAATGGAATATCACCCAGGGAGGGAGGGGGTGGTGCTTCGGTATTTTCGGAACGAGTGCTTTTTGATGCTACAAATTTTGCTACCGTATCATTCGAATCGCGTTTGGAGGTAGTTGTGCCGTCTGCAAAATGGTGCTGCAGTTGTGTCAGTAGACCGGGTCTGCTGTTATCGACGTGTTCGCAGTGGAATTATGTTTGGTTTTGGATTTGGAATGGATGGTTTGGATTGAATTTTCATGACCAAGGACAAGGTTTGCAATGGTTTCGTAGCTGAACGAACACTTTGCTTTAGCGGAAGTTTGTTGCAATTCGACCAATGTTTGATGCGATGCTATGCTTGGACAGCTCTGACAAACTGTATTCAAGAGGATTTTGCAGTTTTTATCAAAAGCTTTGGTTTGAAATGTTCTCTTTAATTCCTGTTTCTAATTAATTTTACCATTTAACCCAGATATGTTCCAACACTCCTGCCTTAACCGAATTCAAAATCCCATCCAAAGTACAGTTTATATACAGAAATGTAATGCTGATTGATAAACGGCACTGGCAAGGGAAAGAGATTAGGTTCGTTGAGCCAGGCACCAGAATACATTATACCACAGTCAATGCTCTCGAGCCGTTCCAAGGCTCGTTTCGATGTATATAAGTATTTGCATTCATGAAACACCCCGTTCGGTGTATCGATCGGCTGTAATGCCACCATTGCTCCTGGGCATGTCTCATCGAACCAAACCCTGAAACGAATGGCACCCAGGGCAGGAGCCGGCGGGAATGGAGTCTATTGTTGAAATTAATTTTCAATCCATTACCTTCGTGACAGCGGGCAGGACACTTTGCTGTGCCAACTGGGGAGAGAAGCGACCGACCAGAGAAACTGAAGAGAGATAAAAAAAAGTCATGCTGCTAAAGAATGCTTTTCGCACGTTCTCCTTAGTGTGAAGTCAAACATTCAATTCGGATCTTTGCCGTGCGGAGCGTCACTACAGCCCGTGAACGGGGCTGCAAGGGCGGTGCGAGGTTAGCTTAGTTAGTTCCGATTGCAAGGGTGGTCGAGAATTTCACATGATGAAGGTCGCTCCCCGAAGCGTGCGAAAGAGTGGAATGGATGCCAGCGCCAACCATTCATCCGTTCGACGTTTGATCCTCTCGGCTTGATTACTTCATTCTGTCTGGGGCGAAAGAAAAATGACTTTCGTCAACGGTTAAATGCCAGTGAATGATTTACATTGGTAAAACGAGGTACAGACAAGGGAGGGAGGGGGGGAGAGAAGGCAGGACGAGGTTGATGGAATGGGAGGACCAAAATGAGAGGAATAAAAAAAAAACGGAAAACCTTCTCGAGTGGGTTATCGAGCTGGTAGGCGTGAGCTACTGCAAGCTAGGCAGAAACATTAGCATATTCGATTGATTGGCATGAATTGCGAGAGAATGGCTACTTTTTTGGGCTTCAGGAGGAAGAGTGTGAGTGTGAACGGGGTTGTGTTATTTTTTCTTGCAAAGTTTTCTTACGGTTTCCTACGTTATGCCTGCTTGAGCATGGGTGAAGACGCAACGAATACTTCCGATTTATAAATCGAGCTTATCTCATGTCGGTAAACGAAACGTGCGCTTCGGCTGAGCTTATCCTGCACGGGTGGGGTTGAACGAAGGCTCTGAGTGGGCGTTTGATCGGTGGGAGAAAATCAATCGTATGGAAAAATGGTGCCGACAGTGATGGAAAGCATATTGGTAGGTATCTTTCGGGGTTACCGTTTCTGAAGGTTATAAATTAGGATGGTTTAGGCAAGACTTTGTTCTTTTATCCTTTCACACAAAGCAGAGCCAAACTTAAATCCTCACAATTTATGAAAATTCTTTTAAAAATGTATTTTTTTTTGTATACTTATTGACTGATTTGAAACAGCTCGCAACTCTCCTACTAAACTTTATTACTTTCCCCAACTTGCGAACGTGCCAACATCACGTTCTATTGCTCAACATTTCGCCGACCAGCTCCCTCTCTCTCTCTCTTTTTTTTTTTCTATGGCAATTTATCATCATCGAATTGAACAGTTCTTTTTCAGCACCAAAATTACTGTCACTTTGTTACCGAAGCCCATTACCATACCGTCAATATGCTAGCGAAAAGCCATTTAGATTCATAATCACGTTCCTGGGAAGTCCGTTGGCTCTCGGCTCTCGTTGGCGCAATCCGTGGTTAACGGGCGTTCCAGAAGTGTGATGGTTTTATCGAACGGATTTGTAAGCTTTCGGGTTGACACAATTGATGGCTGCTTATCGTAGAGCCGTCGCAGTTAACGCGCAAAGTCCGTTTCGCTGTCAGGCGCACGTTTTTTGACAGTGCATTATGGAAGTGAAATGTATCATTAAACTTATCAAACATTTAGAGTGTTGCCTCTTTGCTAGTCGCCTTTATGCGTGCTGCTTGTTCTGGCTCTTTTGTCCGATCTTTTGTTCGGTGCCTTCTTTGCGAGGGGGAGTGGGAGTAAAACTCACTTCCGACACGTACGGTGCCGTCGTACGATTTAGCTTAAACGCTGATGGCAGCGATCCGCCATTTTTATAAATTGCTCCACGCGGTATCAGCCGCCCACAAATGCACTGCGTCTCGGTGGAAACGGTTTTATTCGTTCAGGGCAAACGGAAGCCCCAAACAGGAGCCCGCTGCTCTGTAAAAAGGATGCCAAGGCAATGGGGATTTCATAAATTTTAAATTGAACATTCTTCCAACCGTCCGACAGCCTCAACTGCGAGGTCCTGAAGGCCTGTGTGGTACACTCGGCCAGGCGGGGAAAGGGGCTGGGGGCAGGGAAGGGACTAAAATCAGTGTTTCTACCTCGTTTTGGGGCCAGCGTTTGCTTGCGTAGCAGCGCAAAAAGGTAGCAGTGATTCGCCGTTTTTCGCATTCGCCTCGCGGCTCGCTGTGCGGTGTGGGAACTGAAGGGAGCAAGGGGTGCGCGTTTTTGAAACCGGGTCCGGCGAGAACGGCAGCAAAATGGTCCACGGCAGCCAGCCGTTGGGCATTAGTGGTCCCGGGTCGTCCCAAGTGCCGCTGCCATTATGATTCGTCGCCTTAATTCAATAAATTCCATCAGCAAAAGTGTGCGATAATTTGATAATAAATTCGAACAAATAAATGTGTCGCTGTGCCGCAGTTACAAGCCGGGCGGGCGGAAGGGGTGTTTCGGAAGGCCACGAATTTGCATACGACATTGTGTTGGGTTGGGATGATGGGAGGGGAAGGAGGCCGGCGGCTAGTGGAATGAAGTTTGTTGATGCGCTTGATTACTGTCAAAACGTGTTGGTAACGATGGTTGTGCCCTTTCGCGGACCGGCTAACGCATCACCGCTCAAGTGTATGCGTAGGGTAATAAAATAAACAACGCAATGGGTTGTTTGCAAATTGTATTGTATTTTTTAACACTAGGTGGTTTTGCATTTCCAGCTTGAAAGTTATAGGTCGATGTTTGAATAGGGAATTCTTTACGTTGTCAAAAGTTAGGCAGCGATAAACGATTTTCTACTAAACCCAGATCAAATAACAATATATTGCATGTTTTGTAATGTATTGAAGTTAAATAAAAAAGTAGAAATAAGCATGGTTTAAATAATGGTTTTGTAAAGGCATTAAAACAAATATCTAACTCGTTCAACTTCATTGCTGTAAAGACTAATAAACGAAGTAAATAAGTTGTATTTACAAAACGAAGCTGTATTCATATTATTTAAGCAAATAATGTTAAAAATTTGATAAGTTAAACAGTATCTTTACAAAACATCGCTTTGTTTAACACTGGTTGCATATGCTAGAAAGTGCTGTAAAAACAGTTTTACTAGCTAAAACAAAAGGAATTTTATTGTACAGGTTTCTTGTTTAAAGCCATAAATTAAAATTACCCAACAAACGCTTCGGAACAATGAATAGGCGGCGGGTTGCGGCATCGTCACGCGTTAATCCTACCCACACCCAGGGTGCAGTAATTCGTCGTGTTTGTGTGCACTTTAAAACAAGCGAAACAAATAGACGAACGAATTGAAAACGCAAACGCTCGTTGCTGCACCACGGCACACGGGTTTTTTGCACAAACTGCACAACGGAAAACAAACTTTGGAACAGCCCGCTTCTCGCGGTAGAAAGGGAGACAGAGTGAGAAAACAAAATCATAAAGCCATTAAAAAGCACCCTAGACAACGGAATCGAGTAATGCTGCAGTAAAAGTGCTGCATGGTGCGTTAATCATAGCGCCTGCAATTTAATGAAAGTGGCGGTTGTCCTTTTGTCGTTGGGCGTTTGTGTTGGCGTTTGCGGAATTGATTTACGGCCGCAACCGGTGCAGTGCAGGAAGTTATTATTATTATTCGGCTCGGGGAGGTATATTTTGATTTTAAAATTAACTATGAAATGGTAGGTTTTAAGAAGAATCAATAATTTTCATACAAACAACCGGTATCGAGCAGGGCTTTCTTGTTGAAGAATTAACTTGAACGCGTTTAATTATTATACTATTTCTATCGAATGGAAGTTCAAATTAGAAAACAAAAACAACTGATGCTTCTGATGCGTAAAAGAAGACCACCAATTCTTCGATGAGCAGTAGAGGCGAAATAATTAAACCAAACCGTTCTTTGATGAGCAAACAAAAGGTGAAATAATCAAACCAAACGGTGAAATCTAACCCAAGACGCCGCAAATGCAGCATTCTCTGTCCGCAACTCGCCACCAGCAGACGATTAGAAACGTTCACATTCCACGGCACTTGCCGGTTTCGGTTAGCAAAATGTGAAATCATGAAACGACTACCACCGGCAGTGCGCCGTGGTGAGATGAGGCAGCGCCCCCGGCTCGAACAAAATGTGATCAAATTAAGTAAGAAGCTTTTCCAGACCGTGAGCTGGAAAGTTTTCCGCTTCTATTTGGCGTTCGCAAGCGCAAAACCAACACTTTAGCGCACTACCTTTGGCGTACGAAATGCGCTTTTAAGGATCGGGGAAAAAAACATCTAGGGCAGAGTGAATGAGACAGAAAGGGAAAGAGATGGTGAAACTGACTTACTTACAGAGCTCCCTGTACTTTGTGTGTGCTTTTTTTTTGCACCGCGTTGCTAGAAAAGGAAAGCAACATTTTGCACCCTCCCTGCTAACCGGGTGCGTTCTTCGCCCGGCTGGAAAAAGGATATCCTTCGCTTCGGTTGCTGACAACTTCTTCCTGACCGCTGGTCTGATGTGAGCATTGACCTAGCTAGAAATGGAACTCAGCAGCAGCAGCAGCAGTAAAATCAGCGGCACGGCATTCCTTCGCCGCTTTCCCATTCAGTGAAACGTTGAAATATGCCACTGGGCATCGAAAGATAACGAGTGCGCACGCCAGCACCGGGACGAGATTCGCCCAGGGTTGGCCGAAACTGGTGGAGCTGGCTGTAAATTTTGCTGACATTTATTCTTCCACTGCCGCCACCACCAGCAGGTTCGTCCTTTGGCTCACAGCTCGTCAGCGAAAGCAGAACGAACGAGAAATAATGCTAGCGGTTCGTTTTCGTTCGCTTGGCACAGTGGAAAGGACAGTTGAAACATTTGGAGCGCTTGTCTGAGCAATAGTTGGGAAACGCTCGTTTTGCAATCATTGCAGCACGAGGGGCTACAGTGGCTGCTGTTCATTTGCAAAGAAATGTTAAAGTTGTTCATGGGCTACGGCTCGAAATGATGCAACATTGTGTTGGGAAATAAAATGCCTCTACTCTGCCTGAGAGGGACTGATTATTTGACTCTTGTTTCGGAAATGAGGCAATTTCATTCAATTGAAATCAATCGTATCCCCTAAAAGGGTTAATACGGCCAGGCCGTAGTAAAAAAACAAACAAACAACAACAAACAAACAAACGAAATCAATCGTCAAACACAAAAACAAAATCTCAGATGTTATATTTGACTTTGAAAGTGGAAAAGAGGAAATTCGAGTTCAAAAAGGCGATTAAAAACATAGCAAAAGTAACAACAATAATCGCTTTGGAAAGAACGCCCAGTGCTAAAAATATGCATTGCAGTGTAACCGTACTCTTCACACAGCATCTCTAGGTTGATCTGGGCATAGGGCAATCATTTCACAATTCTGCTCACCAGTGAATGGAAGTGTCCATGTGTCCGATAGGAAACTTTTGCTTGTGCGCCATAGGGGAAAGACATGTGTGTGCTAAAGCCACGGTGCCCGGGAACCGGTCAACCCAGTGAGTGACACTCGTACAATTACAGTGCAATGTAGCCGTCACTGGTCGTGCTGTTACTAGCGTTCCGGCGAACAATCATCTGGCAGCTGTAATCCATGGTCAAATACGTCGCACACGGTCCAGCACAAGTTGCTGCCTGTTGGCGAAGGGCAGTGTTTGCCGTTGAGTGCCAGCCGCAAGTTTCTGAGTATATACGCATTTAATTCCTGCTATCACAACAATTGGCCTGGAGGCTATAGTAAAATGTTAGGAGGGAGAGAGATCGAGAGAGAAGAAAGAGAAAGAGAGTGCCCAAAATTCTTGTCGCTGTGTCAAAAGATGAATTGGTATGATGAGAAAAGTTTTGCCTCCGGCGTTCGGTCTTCACACACTCCATACTGCCAAGCGCCTTTTCTCCAGTGTCCAGTGGTGAAGAAATGATCGGACATTTATTGAGAAAGTTTCAAGATGTCTTTGCTCGCCGTTTGGCCGTACCAATCTGGCACCTTCGAAACCGGAAGGCGAGCGCCGCGCAGCTTGGGCGGTTGATTTGTGCACAGGATAACAAATGAGATTTAAGAGGCGATAAGGCCTAGGGTTGAACCAGTCTGTTTGCTTTCATTAGCGGTCATTCTTGGATTGTAAGACGAAGGTAAGACAGGAACACATTCCGATGTGGTTGAGAGGGATGGGTAATGTGTTTATCTTGAATGCTGTAGATGGTGTGAGTTAAAGCCAGGATTTGGTGCCAAAATCGTTCCCTTAGGTTGATTTACTTCACACTTTAAAGAAGCAACTGTTCTAATGTCCATAAATGCAGTTTTTGTTGTCGTATGGTTTAACGTGTGAAAGTGATTGTCTAAGAATTTGAATCTTTCCTTGCTGCTTTACAACACCCAAACTAACATCGGCTACTCGCTGGCGCTACATGCTCTGAGATTTGCAATCTCTTCCACGCCACAGAGACTTCGGATGGAGCCAATATGCTGGGGACTATGGTACGACGAAGGCGTCGAAGAAACAATATTTACTTTAGCCGAAAGTCGCTTCCCGTTTTCGCGTCTGACAACGGTTCTAACGTGACGCGAAAGCCCTGCCGGTTTCTGTAGCTCCAGTCTAGTAAGGTGTGTGTGTGTGTGTTGTGGTTGTGCGGTTTTCGGTGTACGTTCTTCGCGGGCTCCGAAATCTGACAGTTCCGATGGATTTCTGTTTACGTTACAGGCAAAGTTTCTAATTCCAAAATCAATAAGCCCTGCACCCCTCCCTATCGATCGCTTGTCAGTTGCGACTTGCCCGGAAACGAAGACCGCTGACGTTCCAATGCTGGATGTAGTAGGTCACGGCTCACAGAATCAATTAAAAATTCCTCATCCATTTGGTGTACTAGAAGGCGCTAATCGGCTTTGGGCGCTTGTTGATAGGGATGTTGGATAAGGAGCGGGTGATTTTCGTGAAGAATTATTTATACATTCAGAGGGACGAGGAATTTCACTTCAACGGTTGACGGTGACGGTCAGTTGTGACAGCAGGCAAGATGGAAGATCCGGAATTTGTTGGACAGCAATGAGCATAACCTAGTTTCGTCCCAAAGTTTCCCAACGATCATGAGCGACACCAGTTCAAAGCAGCCCTACCAGTTAAGCTCATGGCCACGAAAGACATAGACGGTCGAGCTGTTATTGGTATTAAGAAAGTTTTAATTAGTTTTTTTTTGCTTCCTCCGCTCTGTTGCTTTATGTACCGCCTTATAGTATTATCTTCCAATTGTGCGCACCCTGTGTCTCTGCAGGAAACGGACACGATCCGGACACACCGTGCGCCCGCCATGATGTCTTAACCTTCGTGCCGCACGGCACACACTAATGGTGCCGAGGTGTGCTGGCGCAGGGTTGCTAGCGCGAGGAAAGAAAATGTGATTCTCGTATCTCGCTCTTGCACGGCTTTATCACTATCGCGCGAAATTATCCAACTTTTTCCTTGTCTCGTTCGGAAAAGTGCAGCTTGTGATACGAGCCAGTATCCATTTGCCGACCACCCCATCAACACCCCATCAACAAAGGGAAACCGTTTTTTTGCGTCCTTGTTGGCACTGGTTTTTCCTTTTATTGTGCACAATTTTTTCAAACCTAGCACCCGGAAACAATGCGTGAGTAGTTTTTCGTTTGCGCTGCGCCAAGTGCTATTATAAACCGGCAACAAGGAAAGAAAAATCAAAACTGCACACACACACACACACTTTGCTCGTAATCTTTTCCGCCTCGGGCGGTATTGGGGGATGCGATGGGCATGGGAAAGTTTTGCAGCTTCATTTAGCAGTTTTCATTTTAAGTTGGCATGAAGTGTGTACAGCGTGCCTGAGGAAAGGACGTTATACTGTCTATTTAGTTTCTTGCTGCTTCTAGAATATCAAAAAAAAAAAACCCTGAAACCCGTGCCATCAGTTTGCAAACATTCTTGCAGAAAGATTTTTATTGATGAAGCAAAAACTAGTTATCGTTTTTACAGATGAGTGAAACTCGCTTGAACCGCCGGGGGCTGGTAATTGAAAACAGAAAAGTTTTGTCTTGCTGCAAAATTGTGCCGAAGATTATTGGAAAAAGTTGGCGCGAGTTAATTTTGTTGCAAAGTTTTTGTAAAGCTGCCAGGATGTTACGGTGACGAAACGATAGTTGAAGACTTTTTTCTTGTTTGGAGAATTAAAATTAAAATTTAAATTGTTGTAGGAGGCCATTATGGAAAAAGGCTGCCTCAACTGAGGAATGCTTGGGTTTATTGATTTTCTCCTGAGGGAGGCGATTCTTTCAGCCTTGTTTATGGCATTCTTTACACCGCTGACTAAAGACGCGTTAAAGTATTTCCCTGGGCTAGTTAAAAATGCCTTCGTTCGTCTCAAAAAACGAGGCAGAACGACATTTTTGAGCAAAACTGTCATAATGTGCAAACAAATTTCGCCAAACTGGCTTGACGAGCGCTTTATTCGGCAACTGCTTTCGTTCTAATCCTTAAATTCCGTGCTTTTCGTCCCTTTCTCCAGTTAACGTGGAGCGAACGAAAAAAAAAACTAAGCTTTGAAGTCAAAATTTCTTGTCATCTTTTCTCCGAGCTTACGAAATGCGGACACAGTCGTCGCTACGGCCCGGGTACGGTGTGGTTAGCGTTGCTGAAGCATCAAAAACTTTGCACTGTAATTGTCGGATGGTAGTCGACAAACCGCCCACACGCCCCGGCCGTGTACGATGCTACGTACACTTTAATTTGTTGGTTGGTACGCCAGCGCAAGAGGATGGAGACTGCGGTGCGGTTATGTATTCGCATCGTGTGCCGTGCGCTTTCTTCTACTGGATTCCACCGGGAAGCAAACGGATCTTTTTCCCGGGACACAACCGCACACACACACACACACATATACACATGGAGCGGCCGCATGAGTCTCAGGCGTGCCCGTACCCGGGGAAGCTTTCGTTTTTCAAACTTTTACCCATACCTCCCCCCAGCACTGGCAGCACGTACCGATTCTGTCCTTGTTGCCTGGTGCTGCTGCTCTTGACAGGAGGATGCACTTGCACAAACGGTAAGGGAAACACTTGCCGCAAAACCGGGAAGTGCCACTCTCCCTGTACCGGGGTGTGCTGGTGTTGGTTGGTAATGAGGAAAGGGTGCTGGCATGTTGGCACAAGCGGCAAAGCAGATCAGCGTACGTGTGTGTGGCAGCGAGGGATTCTAATGGTGTGGTTATGCTGATAAAAGCAGTACCATATTTTAGTAGGCCACTTATGTGCTGCGGCCGGGGGAGGGTGGGGTACTATTGTGCTGGAGCGTCGACAGTGACGTGACACACTCGCCTGCACCACGGTGGAATGTTTTTGAATGTCTCGTTAAAAACTTTGCCGATCGGCAACGCTACTCCTATTTCTTCCTGCATATTTTTGCCACCGTCGGCTAAGGGACCGGAGCGGGGACGGAGAAAATCAATTCAATGGTTTTACTTGGTTGCTAAATAGCAGCAGGAAGAAAATAATAGGAAAAACTTTTCGTCGTACTTTGTATGGGGCAGGTTTTCTTGTAGCAAATGAAACCCACTGTATATAGACTTTTGCTTCCTAATGCACTACACATCGAGATGCTTTACTAACGTGTCTTACTTGTAAGACGAGCTTAATTTTATCTTCTTTTACACAGCAAATGAAGCGAGCAGACTGCGAAACGATAATACAAATTGTGGTG
Source organism: Anopheles epiroticus (assembly GCA_000349105.1). NCBI lineage: Eukaryota > Metazoa > Arthropoda > Insecta > Diptera > Culicidae > Anopheles > Anopheles epiroticus. The sequence goes on along the minus strand of KB670281.1, from coordinate 79,715 downwards.
AAAATTCATTTCATGCAAGGTTCGTTTAACAATTTCTGGGCAAAAGGGAAAGAAAAAAAACACAGGTAGCTCATGGGATTGCGTTTTTCCACACGGCAAACCGATGCTGCTATGACCCGGTCATATTTCAGGCCGCCTTTAAGCAGCGGGGGACACAGAATTGAACACAGTTTATGAGGGTATTTCCATCGCCTAAGCCTTCGCCAGTTGCTCGTTTACACACACACACACACACACACACATTGCTTTTCTGTGCACCGGTGCGCAAAGGATTAAGGTATGATATGTTTTCCAAGCGGATTAATAATTTGTGCCACAGGTTTTTCGCTATCGTTCCGGTGGCATTGCTGTGCTCAATTTGGATGTGGTGCTTTATTTTCATTGCCGCTTTCCACTTCAGCCCATTGGCTGGGTAGCGTTAAATGGGGGTTGAAAATAGAAAACGGCAGCTAGGATGTGAGAAAACAATGTATTTGTGCTTTTCTTTTTAAGCAGCGAAAATGAAGGAAGCTGGTTACATGTGGGAAATAGCAGGTTGGAAAATGAATATATAAATTTTAGGCTTGTGGTCAAAGAAAGGTTAAATTAGCTGATTTAAAGCAATGGTAAGTGGTTTGCATAGAGCGTCAGAAGTGTTGTGGAATGTTTTCAAAGATTGTTTTTTTTTATTTATTAATAAGGGCTCTATTTATTAAATTAAATTAATTAATGTGTAAGGAGAATATGTTAGAAACAATTCGTGTAGTATTTAATTTAGAATTTAAAGAGTGACCATTTTGTACAAACAATAACGCAGTTTAATATTGAATTCGTGGTTCGCTGTGTAAGTGAGCACTCCAAAGCAATCCATCTTGGTGCTGGCTGGTTTGCAAATTAAAGGTCATTGGCAATGCTGGGTAATTAAATTTTTAGTATCGCTCGTTCGTGACCGTGGTCGATAAGAACGCCGTTGGCCAAACCCCCGAACCAATGCCAACGTACACATACACGTACACACAGACACACACATCGCTAGTGCCATTTTTGGCGTTGGCAAACACGAGAACGGGGAAACGGGCAAGAGCGCAGGAGCGAGTGCAAAACTAACAAAAATAAACCCAACCTCCGAGATCAGTCCATTTCGTGAACCAATTTTGCGCCACCAAAATAACATCGTAAAACTCGCCTACCTCAACATACCGTCGTCCCCTTCCTTGGTCCCTTCCCCGCGCGCATTTCCATTTTTGGAACCGCCAGTGGCACGGTTTTTCGTTTCTAGACTCAATTACTGTGACTTTCGCTTCGGGTCGGAATGGAGTTCACATTCATCGCCAGGAGAAGTGGTGGGAGGGGGGAGGAGGTGGAGTGTTGCCCAAGATGCTCCCTGTGTGGGGCAGAGGTTTTTTATTAAATTAAACAACCATAACAACCGATCGTAAAACATCGATTATTTGGAGCGGCCGCACACGGTACACTCCCTTCTTTCGTGCGTTCCGGCACGGCCAAGAATCGATTGACCGGTGCTTGAAATCTAGCCGGTGGCGGAGAGTGACAGGCGGAAACGAGGCTAGCGGTCGATGACGGGTCGGACGGTTCGGACGGGTTTTCTCCCGGTGACCCGGCAGCCTCCGCCCTGTCTGGCGACGTCCGGTCCGGTGCTGGCCGTGGTTTCGTGAGCGGCAGTTATTATGGCAGTTTAGTATCAATTGTGACTGACCCCTTGATGCTCGTCACGTATGCGACATAACGCTGGGCGCGTGCGAAGCTGGCGGGCCGTTGGAGCGGTGCGGCAAGCACAGAACAGCGATGACCTCAGTCACGTACCGTATAAACAGCATTCCAGCAGGGTTGAGCGTAAGAGCGGGACGAGCATTGCGAACAGCGTGGCAGAGGTTGTAAAAATATTGCTTTTAATTTCACATTTTGACGGCAGGAGGCAAATCTTAGAATTGTAATTTATCCCTGCAAAATCAATTGAGTTCCCTTCGTGCAGCCATTCTCAAGAAGAATATTTAATATACAAGAATCTTGATGAACTTGCTGCTTGTTAGCTTTAAGCAAGCAAGAGAAGGAAACAATATTTCACACCACACAACTCACACGATTGCTTGAGCACTACTTCGTCACACTGCCAGGTCCCACAGGTCCCTGTTTACTAGCCAAATTTATCGTCAATGTCCCAACCTTCGACACTACACCGAAACGTAATCGATGCCGGACAGAGGGTGAGCAACATCGGTTGGGTATAAGCCATCGCTCGTTTGGTGTTGCTGCTGGATGCTAGTCCGTTGGACGTGTCAGCGGCACGTTAGTCACGTAGAATGAAGCAATCGTCCATCCGTTCCCGGCACTCGCAACCGCAATCGGCCGTAATCGACTGGTGCATGTGCAGTGCAACGAATCGTTGCCACACGGCCACCGTTCAAGAAGTCGGGACGAGCACATGGAAGGGCTTGTTGGATGTTGGAACCACAGGAAAATAAGAAGAAAAAACAATCATGCCGGGAAGATCGCTCGACAGCCATAACGAATGGTATGCTTTATTGATGCACACCCCGGTTTTTTGCACCACCGGCCCATCCAGACCTTCGGCCACGTAACGAATCGATCGCAATCGTCCCTCCGAAAGGGGGAGGGTGGCAAGTGGTCGCAGACAACCGTATAGGCAACGTTTCCGAGCGGTCGAGTGCCGTTGGTCGAGAGCAGCAGTTGACTGGTGGCGTTCCTGCTGGATGACATCATCCGGACCGAGACGCGGTGAAAGATGCGATCGTGATTATGTTGCTTCTCACGAGCTTGATTGACGATATTGGCGTGATTGCAACGCTCTCTTTCAGCGCCTGTCAAGAACCGGCTTCGGTCCCGGTTGTCACTGCCTCTGAATGGTGTGAATGGTGTGGCCACGATTGCTTTGGCAAAGTGAACAGAGCCGACCAATAATCTTGAGCTTGGGGGCTTAATGGGATCAATGGTCTGCCGCAAGGAGGTCGTTTGATATGGCCGACGGCAGGTTTGGTGGACCATTTCATTAGCAAATTAGACGGTGCGTCCCATGCCGTAACAGATGATAGGCCGTTGATAATGATTAGCTTTGCCGGAAAAGTAGTCGTTTGCAGCCTTTTTCTCGAGCTTACCTTATGATTATTCGGAAAAAGGTTTTCCGATTGTGGTTGAGGATGGCAGCTGATAGGATAAAAAGAAACCAATCCTATAGCAAAGCGAAGCTTATTCTAGAAGTTGTTCCTATACTTCAGCTAAGGTAAAAAGCTTTTTAACTGGCAGTGAAACTTATTTCGAAAGGATTTAAAGTAACTCTAGCAGGCAAATCGGATTCGCCTTTCCGTAAATTGATCGAGTGCGTTTGAGGCAGCTTAAATAAATCCATTAGTTTCCATCGGTGTGACCTGCATGCATGCACTAGCCCCATCCAGCGGACAGATACGTTTCAATAACGCTGGCCTCGGCTTGGCGATTAAAAGTTCCCCAATATTCTAACTCATACGGCTGCCGCATCGGCCGACAGTGGAATATGGAACCGTACCGTAGACGTTGTATACACAATCTACAACTGCATTATCCAGGCACTTGAGTAGGGTTAGAAAACTTTAGCTCCAACCCGTTTGCGTCGCTCCGGAATGTGAATGAGGGAGAGCGACACGAATGCGAGTGTGGTAAGGAATGAGGTGCGGTTGATAGTTTTCGCACAAACTTCTTGTACGCCGCACGGTTTCGTATTCAATTTCGCCTAATGCCACTGGAAATGAAAGTTTCCAGTGGGTGAGAAAATGCCTCGTTTTCCTTCGCTTTTCCCGGCGACTCCTTCGTCTTTGTGGGTGTCTTTCGCTTGCCGTCATTTAGGATGTTGAAAGTTTTTGAAGAATTCTGCAACTTTGCTGCTGCTGCATGTGCAGGAAGGGAATGCTGACGCACATCAGCAGCAGCAGCAGCAGCAGCAGTGAACCTTCAGTGACTTTCGAGCGTGCTGTGAGATTCGGGCTGAAATCTTACGCTTCCGAGCAGTTCCGAGTGGCCACTTGGCACAAAGAACTTAAGTCAACCGGGTGCTCAAAAGCTGTAAAATCATCATCGCATGCTGTGGCTTGACGAGAGATGAAGAAGGGCAATTTGAGGGTGCCATTGTACTCTGCAGAGCGTTCAGATTTTGTTCGGTGCCGGGATTGGTTGGTGGAGGGAAAAGAATTCTTGGACTTTTGTTGGTGGGTGTGACCTCTTCCCGCATGGTTGAATGTTGGTCACGCTCAACACCTCGACTGTAATTAAGATATTCCGCACGGTGTTAGCAGTGATTCTGATGTGCGGTGTTGCATTTCTGGTTGCAAATATTTTTTTCTAAACTTTGCACACAAAACTATGTACGATGCACGGTGAACCAGAAAAATAGCTCGCTCAAAGCTAATGACGGTAAGATGCAACGATGCAGAACGAAAATTGTTAGCAAACTTTATCGATTGGTTAATGAAGTGGTTTAGCGAAGGTTTGAGCCACCCAAGTCACGGGAGAAGAAAATTAGTTTCCAAAGTTTCCTTTTTCATCCTTAAAGTCATGCAGCGGTGCCAAGATGCTTTGTGTGAAACTTTTATCGTCCGTGAAACTCTCAGGTGTGGGATTCAATTTCATGCTATTTGCAGGTAAATTATGCTTCTTAGGCTGTGTCTTTTCACCTGTTGCAGAGAAACACAGCCGCTATGTGTCTATGCCTCGGTTCATTGTTATCTATGTTATCTTGTTGGATTGGCATTGGCTGATACTAAGCGCTGTGACTGATTGGAGCACTGTTTGCTGTAATTTTTCGTTCCGTACAATATTCGTTGTTCTAATGGCTATAAGGATTGAAAAAACTGTCCTGTGGAGCCAAACAAAAAAAAAACAGCAACAAGATCCTTCTGTCTTATCTTACGATTGATGAAGTTGTGACGTCTTGCAGAAGAGGAGAACGGCGCGCGTGTCGTCACAGTCGACTGCTTGCGCTTAGGACGGAATCATTAATTCTTTGTGCGGTATGTAGTGACTAGATACGGCCCCAGGCGGGCGGAGTTGGCCGAACCAGCAAGTCATTCATCCTTGATACCGGTGCATAGAGCGTACGGGGACGTACAATTTAGATGCCGGCACACAAATGTCGTTTGCATGCGGTGACAAAACGGAAACAAAGTAAACGCCCCCCTAATACCGCAGTTGATTAATGACCGTAACGCTGTGCAGCCATGCTGCTGTGGCATGAGATGGGGATGATTTCCTCCGAAACTGGGTGCTTTGTGTGCCCTTCCAAAAGCCGGCCAATCCACTCAACCCCCGGCAAGCGCTGTTTGGTGTCAGCATGCAGCCTGCCGGTGGCATCCAACCAAGGTCGGCATTCGTGGGCCGCACACAGGTGCACACTCTGCGCTTGGCTCACGCTACGTACGCTTTGTGAACCGCAACAACCACGACGAGATGGATTTGTGTACACCTTTCGCACACCGGTGAGCCAGAGTTTGCCCGACGAAACGGAGATTGTTTTACCACGCGTTTACCGAGCGTCTAACTGCCGGGGAACGCTCGGTAAAGTCGAGAACTTGGAACCGCTTTGGAATTCTTCCAAAAACGCAATCAACGCAAAACCGTTTGCCTTTGCAGTTGACAAAGTGAAGGACGAGAAGAAGGGATAACAAACCATTTCGTGGGGAAGCGGAAAGCGAGAGCGAGAGTGAAAGTAATGCGACAATTTAAAGCATCGGAGTGTGTCTGTGTGCGGTTGGTATGTATGTGGTGTCGGTTGGCGAGCAGTTAAATTGTACGAAAATTCACCAACATTGTACGGGCGACGCGAGTACTGCCGGCTCGGGTACAGCGGAATGGCGTCTTTCGGCGTAAATTTTATCAAGATGGTATCATCAAGGCAACTGCCAGGCAGGCGCTAAGACACGTTACGATATGGGTGACAAACATGGCAGTTGAGGGTTTTTGTTTTCCAAATTTGTGTTCCGTATCACATTCGGTTCCGGAGAAAGCCTTCACGGTAACTGGTTTAATGAAAATAAATGTGTGCATTTCTAGCGAACCGTAGGTACATTTGCGTGTTTAAATTCGGTGGATTGAAGCATAACTTTTTGTAAGTGTAATAAATCGTACAGTTATCAGTTACACTCGGTACCCTTTACACTCGGTGGGTAGATAAATGTGATAAGCCAAAGTTTTACATTAATATTACACACGATCGTTTGCCAAATATTTTTTTCGCGTAGATAAACCAAAGTTGTACATCTTTCTACATCTTACTCAAGCACACTTCCACTAACAATCGGTCCCGAAAGGTGTGTAACACTTAATCACTGGCTTGTGTAACGTGCAGCGTAACGCTTCTCACACACACTGGCAAGGAGACGCTTGCGTGCCGTCACCACGCCGCATAAGCGTCACTGCTCATTTGAAGCGCCAGGAAACATTACTTAACTCTCGCAGCCCGACAATGTGTCACCCATGTCGGAGCTCATTAAATGTCTCTTAATTTGAAGCGCGCCACCACCGGTCTTTCGAGCCGTAGTGCTGTGAGTCTACCACTTGCAAAATGCTACGCAAGAGACAGGCCGCAAATGCGAGAGGGTGATATCCTAGAGTAGTCTGGATGGACGTGCGGCGACCTTAGACGTTCAGCCACACCGCACCGTCACATCTCACCTCCACCGGCACCTTGCTCTTGAGTGAGTAAATTGGGACTGGGGCCGAGCGACTGGCTTGAAGTGCTGTGCAATTGGGTACAATTTAGATTTAAGCGACCGTAGCAGGAAGGCAAGAGCGATTAGTAGTGGCTGCCGGGGCGGCCTTGCTGTTACGTGTCCAGTCGGTTCCACACGCTCCGCCTGATGGAATGGAGATTTATAGCTCGCGAAAGAACAAACATCGTGGGTTATCGTCTCGCTGCACATCCTGCCTAAGATGGGTACGAATTGAATGAAAGGATTTAAACATCCGGCCGGTGTGTGTGTGTGTATGATTTAAATCACAATCACAGCCGGAAACGGAGTCATACGTGCAGAGTGATCGTGACGTCCTGGTAGACGTGATCATTCTACCAACAAAGCAAAGAAACGGCCAATAATTTATCAGCCATCAGCCTGCGCTGTAAGACGAACAACGTTTTGGCGGGTAACAATGTATCAATAAATTAATGACACTGCTTCGGCCACTCGACCGGTGATGAAATGTGTGTTATAAATTTGCTTCCACTGACAGAACAACATCGGTAACAACAGCACCAAGCCAGCCAGTGGGTGAGTTGTACGACGGACGTCAAGAACCATCAAAAGCGAGGAAAGGTTTGGTAAGTGCACTAAAGATGATGCTCTCAAAGCGGCACCGGTCGAACCCCGTCTGGTTTGTGGTTTGCGAGCGAATGTGAGCTTCACACTGTGGCAGATAGACCGAGCACGGCCCGTTTGATGGATTTCACCTTTAAGGCTTCACAATCCCCCAAAACGGTGTCTGGCTCAATAAAACTTTACAATGTTGTGTTGTTTAAAAGATTACTTCAATTACCGGGACGTGCTTTGCAGGCACACCGAGCAAGAGGAGCAGGAGGGTAGACCATATGGTTTAAGTGAACGCAGGCAAGTGTTGCATTGAATGGCACTTGACGCTGATGATGATGATCATAAGGTTTTGCTGTTCGATCAATTTTAATGACGGTAGGTTTGAGTGTCTTTAGGTTTTATTCGCTGGTGTAGAGTGAATGTTGTTTTATGTTCTTTGCAGCGAGAATCACGACAGCTGTCAGGTTTGTTCGTAAAGCAGTGATAAATCTGTCAACGTAAGTGATTTAGAACGTTCCTTCTGAACTCGTTGGTAAATCTTGAATCAAAAGAATGAGATGAAACAAAATAAATATTTTTTCTTTAATCTTAAATTGTTTAAAGAAATTTTATGTGTTTTCCGTTTGATGTTCGTGATATTATAATTCAAAATTGATAGGATGACAAAAATTGAACCCTATAAAATAAATAATTCTCTATAAATTCTCTCGTGCTACAAAAAGGTCTTTTGTGGGAAGTTCAAACAAAATAGACTACATCACAACATGATGTCTGCCATTACAGTGCCACCGTACAGTGGCGCGATAAACAGGCGTGCCGAAAGTGATACTTTTACAGCGAAGTAAAACATCACTCACGTGCGGCATGGGCAACGAACGGTGCAAGCAAGCACGGTGCGTTACATGTTTTGTTATCCACATAAAAACACCCAAAAAACGCTGTTCACCATGAGCCTGCCGTATCAAGGCGGATAGGCGTACAAAATCTACCAATGATTTGACAATGTTTTAATGTAGCTTTCGCGTTTTGCAGATAAGCGAAACAACGTCGTTTCAGATCAGCAGGGAGCCGGAGGGGCAGTGTTTATGGAGCCAAACGGTAATCTTGTTTATCGTGCTCATTACACGATCGTGGCTAGTCGCTTAATTTCACAAGCTAATAAACGTAGTGCAACCGGAAAGCAACCCGGGCAAGAAGCAAAGTTAGAATACAGCTTTCCCGCCTTCACCGCAGCAAGAGTCGTCTTTCGATGAGGCTGTTATGCTGTCTGTCCTTTAGCCTGTTTTTTTGTTCGGTTTTCCTTCATTTCACCTTCTATTTCCGTCCATCTAATTATTATGCAGCATATTTCGTTTCCCCGCCCGGGCCGACTCCGGCAGGGCAGCAAAACGTTGTCAAGAAAAATCCCTTCAAAAATTTCATTTCCGACTCTTTGCTAATGAAAGCCGGCATTTGGGGCGATCATCTAACGTTGCTGACCTCTGTTCGTGAGGTACATTTCAGGTGTGTGTGTGTGTGTGTGCGGTACAATCTTTTGTTTTTGGTGTGACCTTCTTTCGCCTTACAGCGGCGGTAGTCCTTAAGCGCAGCTCGCGAATCATTGGGAGGCGATTTTTGGGCGTCCCAGTTCGTTGTGTTTCCACCTTCTTCCGTCGCTAGATGGAGCGGGGTCTGTCCCTTTGTCGTTCCTTTTGGCCCATTACGCTTTTACAGCTCAATGGAGGAAGGGGTGCTCGTCGTCTGCTTGATGATACCGTGCCTTTTTGCTGTCGCGAGGCGCAGTGCGGTATGCTTCGTGCGCTGTAATGGCCACCCCGAAATGTGCGAGCTCCATCGGAACCGTGTCGCGCTTTCCGGGGGCCGGCCTGCGAAAGGTAGGCAATTTTTAATTAAAACCATTTACCGTCCGGCATAAGCTTACGGGGGGTTTTCCCGCGCAAAATAGGATTTTGCTTTGTGTGACCCGGGGACGAGCGCGGCTTAGCGAACCGCATCCAAACCGGGCATCCCGTGCAACTTGTGCGCCGACGAGAGCACGCGGGCAAGCAGGTGGAAATAATTAGCGATTCCACGGCTCATCACGGCACCAGCTCGACTGGTTGGCCAGCTCGATCGGCATCCGCACCCGCACACCGAGTGGTGGGACTCGACCGCAACCAAATGTGTCCTCTGTGCGTCCTTGAGCGGGAACCCGGAGCACCGAAAAAGACTGCGCGCATGAAGATCGTGTTACTGCTGCAGTCGTTCGCTCATCCCTTTCCTTCTGGTGCCAAGGCGAAGTCGACCGTACGGAAGAAGGGTTTCTTTGCTGGGCGGCCAGTAAGGGTGAGATGATGGATTTCCATCAATCACGCCACGAAACATCATCTTTTTCAATTAATAAACGTCAGCCGGCGGAACTGACATCGGAATCTGGTACGAATTTGTACACTCGTGCGGCCATGTGTGTGGAAGGAAGGGTAGGGACAAAAGATCACTTGCCACTAAGGGTGGGGGGGGGGGGACCTAAGCCGCTCCTTGGTCGCTCTGACGGCGCATTTGAGGATGGGATTTCTTTAAGCTCTTTCCCTCTCTTTCTCTTGCTTAATCTCGCTCCGTTTTCACTCGCTTTATCCCTGCTGCAAGTTTTTTTTTACATAAAGTAACTTTCTTTATCGTAAACTGCTCGAAGTTTTCTCCGCCAAGTGGGGTTTCGGGATGGTCGGTGGGAAAGTATGTGTTTCATTTTTTAAAGGGTTTTATCAATAAATCATTGTAGTTCGTCGGATGGGTGGGCGTTGGGAAGGGTGTAAAAGGGCAAGCAAAGGGTTTACATGATTAGGAGCATGATTAGGAGCATATTTTGACGGCGAAAGCTGCAGATAATTTTGAGCGAGCTTTTGCGGACGACAACGCGGATGAAAAATTAAGTCCATCTGGGCGGACAATGTAATTTGGTTTACCGTTTTTGGCATCGAATGATGTTGTCCCAAAAGGAAGCAATCTTTTACACTAATTTAAGCAGCACAGTTTTGCCTTTAAGAGCACAACCGTTCACTTAAGTGTTGTATTAAATTGAATTAATTATTTGTTTACCCAAGCAGTACGCCTTACATTTAATGTAGTTTTATGCTTTGTAGCAAATGGGTTTCGTTTTTCTGCCTCAGCATAATTCAAAGGCTTAACTGAAAGTACCGCTCTCAATCAAACTTTCCCATTTGCTGCGCCAAAAAAAAAAAAAGAACGAGAAGCTTCCCTTTTTTGCTACCATGCCAGCCATTCACACTTACCTCGGTTTTTTTTTCCTTTCGTTCGCCTGTTTTAATCACCACCGGTGTTTGGCTTTTCAAATTTAATACTCTATTTATGTTTCAGCTTTTCGCGCAGCAAGCGGGCGGGCGGTTGTACGATCTTTCCCCTTTTGCATTTTCTGTGTGTGTGTGTGTGTGTGTGTGTGTGTGTGTGTGTGTGTGTGTGTGTGTGTCTGTGTTTGGGTGATGGATAGAGCTAAAATCCGTACGAAAACAAACAGCACGAAGCAAAAACCGTACAGCCGGTGTGTGCTTGGTGCCGGCGTCTAGCAGCATCAATGGAAAATCTCTTTTAATTAAACCAATGAAATCCGTCAGTTCTGGTCAGCGTTCGGAGCGGTAGGAAGCGAGTGGCCGAGCGTCCGTTGGTCCGTTTTCTTTATTTTGCCCAGTAAACAACACCGACACTGAAGAAAGACAACAAAAGAATTAAGGCTATCTTCTTGGGCTTCCGACCGAAACCGAAAACCCTCCCCCAGGGCAGTGCGTCGTTTGGGAATTGTTTTTTTTTTTTATTTGGGCTCGTTCTTCCTGGGTCTGGTTGGTTGAACTTTTTGACTTGATTTTTGGGATTGGGCTGTTTGCAAAAAGTGGCGTCCAGAAGTAGCCGCTTCTTCCGTTTGTTGCAGTGAGTGAAAATTGGACGCTTGATGAACGGGGGGTGGTGTACGATTTTAGCTTCCCGAATTCACCTCTCGAACTTTTCCGGCGCAATTGAAGCGAGTCTTTTTGTTTTGGCTTGCTTTCAAGGGCAAAAAATAGCCCAACTCTTGCGCGAATGTAAAAAGGCTAGAACGATAATGAAAAAGCTTTCGTCCTGTCAAACGCAATCAATCCCAGCGGTGATCCATTTGTTTGTCGATGCTGGCTAGCTGATGGGGGAGAGAGTAAAAAATCGATCCCAAGCCTACGCCGCAGAACAAACGGGGCGAACGAATGGGATGGTTTTTCCTCTCGGATGGATGGCTTTGTTAATTATCCATCCGGCTAATTTATGTGCAATCTCATTGCCGTTCTTGTCCCCCCACGCACCCCCCCCCCCTCCCGGAGGTGTTTTTATTCAATCACCAAACCGGCTGGTCATTTCCACCGACCAATTGAAATCAGCACGCAAGCTTAAACATTTTAAAAAATCAATCAAACGATGAAATCAATCGTGTCAATCGTCCGCCAACACCCTGGCACGGTCGGTTGGCTAGAAGCGAATGCGAAATTCGATGCCATCGTTTTATGTTGCCACTATTACCCCCTTGCCGCCCGGCTCGATTCAAGCGAGTGAGTGGCTTCTGCAAACTGCCGAGCGCATTAAAAGGGCCCCATTGGCGATGGCGATGTGGCATTAGGTCACCAGTGACTGACCATCCTGGCTTGCGTACATGTTGTGATGCTGTGCCGGTTGCAACGGCAGCTGACCTCAATTCTAAACCACCGTACCCCGTGTCCGAATAATTAATACGTGTTCGATGAGAGAGCGACAACTCGTGCTGGGTACGCTTCAGGACGGTAGAATTGATGGCATGCATTTGCCGATAATTTCATAGTAATTGTGCCATTGTCAGCATGACAGTGCACTCTTTCCCCATTCCTATTGGTGATGGGCTTGTATCGGTGGTCGCATCGATAGTATAACGCGAGCATGTGCTCTTGTTCTCCACTGGCCTCCCGCCCTCCCTGGCGCTGTGATAACAATCACCCAATGCTAGGAAATAATCTCAATAAAGTGCAAATAGTAAGGCTGTGATGATTGCGTTATTGCAAATTGTTTTCTTACGCATTTTGCATTGGTTTTCTCTCATGCGAACCATTAAGTCTAAAGGGCAATCTTTGATTAAGTTTCTTTATAGATGTTGCTAAAATTAACATGTTTGTATTTATCTGATTGTTTAAATGATTCATAAACCTAATAAATTAGGGTTCAAAAGTCTTTATGGGTGTTGTAAAAAATTAACATTTCGATCTTGAACAGTTTTAATGATAAATAAGCTCGCTAAATTAGGGTTGAAAAGACAAGATATCCCTTTAGCTAGAGTAGCGCAAGTTAAAAGAAGACTATTAAATTTCCTTCGTATTCGTGTTCAGGAATACGTAATACAATGTTCAAACTTCAGTAGTGTGAAATACACAAGCTGTTTTGTATGTAGAAAATTAAAGAATTCATCAACCTTTTTAGAAAGACCAGGCGCCTCCATAACCTTACAGGAGAGATAGCAATACCTCAGGTTGCTCTTCTTTTAAGTTGTACGGCGTTTGAACATCAAATATCTTCGATGTACGTGCAAGTTAAATCTGCAGGGAAATCAGCGAAAGAAGTTTTTCGCGCCAAAGTATCGTTTCAATGTAAAGTAATGCTCTCCAACACGGAACAGTTAAATCGAATGCCGTCTCTGATTAAATTGGCCAACACAAGGAGGACAAATCTACTGTGGTTTGAACTTCGTTTGCTAAAAAACATGCTTGTACGATTGTTTGAACTCACCAGTGCACCTTAAATGCTCAGAGAACTCGTGGGCGACTTAATGGTACGAAAGAATAAGAAAAAAAACGATCTTATACTCTAGTTGTTCATAGTCGGCCATCCTTAACTGCGTTTGGAAACGTTTCTAAACGTGGGTAAAATATACCTCCACCCCCTTCCACACACTTACACGCACCATTGAAGCATTGAAGCAGCAAATCTTGTTTGTCTCGCACTTGAGCGTCGTTAGAATATGAGCAAGAAAATTGACCGACAGACGGGAAGCAAGACGACCGGAAAAAGAAACGGAAAGGTCACCTGAGAGAAAGCATCGTATCACTTTTGGTTGCCGTTCTCTGGCCTGGTGGTGGAGGTGTTGCTGGTGATGGTACTATTATGTAGCAAATTGATGTCGTTACGGCGAACGATGGTTTTGACACTTCGGGCTAGAAATCATTTGTATGATTGAGGAGACATTTATCTGGAACGAGGCGGGCCGGCGACATGATTGAAGGCTGCCCGCCCGGTCTAGCCCCGGCAATTGTCCGGAGGAGGCCAATTTAATGCGTTTGATGTTTTCGGTGCTCGGGAAACGGTTAGCATAAATTTGTGCGCCTCGTGGCTACTTTAACGATTTCCTCGAACTGCTTATCCGCACGGGATTGTGATATCTGTTGCGAATGGGAGAAATGCTAGGGACGGTTCAATTTTCTTCTTGAAAGCGTTACGTTATTAAGGTAAATGAAGAAAACATTGTGCTAGAGTGAAGGGTATGAAAAAGTACAATAAATAATGATTGTTAATGTTTGAAGTGAGCTACTGCGTGATTTTTTTTAGCTTTTGTTTGTGTGTTTAATAAAGCAGATAAGCTTATTTAGGAGCAACCATGTGTAGCTGAAACCAACCGCAAAATAATTGATTAAAATTTATCTTCTTTCCGTTTCAGTTTTCATCCGGCAAAGGTACGTCCCTGCATGCTCTAGAAAGCAATAAACAGCCAATCTCATCACAAAAGAAATGGTTTTACTGTGCAAAACCAACGCAAACTGCTGTCGGATGTTATTGGTTCACCCTCGACGTGTAACTTTCAGTAAGCATATTAAAGCTTGTTATTGCAAACCACCATTATATTTCATTAACGTGTTACTGCTCGCAGCAAAACAATGAAACAAAAAACATGCCCCACCGGTACGGCAACCAATTGACAGGCTGCCTGTTTTTGCTGCGTTCCCTCAGGGGGGGAGCTACCGGGAACAGCACTGTGCACGGGCGTAACGAGTGCAATCGCCAAACAAAATTAGCAGTCCTCAATGGCGAAAGCTGATTTAAGCGATGTAAACAATTCCTCGCTCGCAATATGTGGTCGGTGGTGATTGTTTTTCATGGCTGTTGTGTGCACTGCCGGCCGAAGGTCTTCTTGGGATTGCACTGACTGCACCGTGACTGCAGCCGCAGATGGCGGGAGGGCTGGCGAAGGCGGACCATTAATGAGCGGATACTTTGTCGCTTAAATTAATGTGCCATGAAAGTGTCGTTGCGTGTAATTATCCGTTGCAGGTGACCACAGCACCACTGTAAGCCCCCTGCGGAAGACAAACGGGTGGAGGGGCCGTTGAAACGAAAGTCGATTAAATTGAGCATCGATGTGACGTGATTTCGATGTCGGTTAATAAAATTATGGAAGGCACGTGTAATGGGACAACGCAAAACGGAGGAGAATTTTAAAGCCCTAGTTGAAACATTTATGTGTTGAGACACTTTTGCTAACAAACGATTATATTCAGCAGAACATGCTGTGGTTATAGATGAAATACATACATGAATTTGGTAAAAATTCATTTGACATGTGAAACAATCAATTATCTTTATTCCAATATTGATAAGAGTAGTGCAATGAGTGAGTGATCTCATTAAATATTATACAACACATTAGACGCCATTCTAGCTAATAAAGCAGCTTAAGACCTTCAAATGCAAAGGTATTTCTACCACCGCTGCAAACGCTTTTCCACTTAAATCAAAGCTTCCCGCGCTAAACAGGCCAATTTCCTCAGGGAAGACAAATGGTTTTGTTGGCTGGTGTAGCTTCATCCTTTTCTCCGGAAAACGGCCCACTAGCGAATCTCCGCAGCGTGTTCCACCTAACTGCTTAAAGTTGCCAAACATCCCATCCACCGGTTACACAAAGTTTGTCACTCGATCGGTTCGGCAGAGCAAAAGGAACCGGGCCAGAGGAAAAGGAACCGTGTCACCGGATCCAAACCGGATCCACCGAGGCACCCTTTGCCTGGATGACAAGCATGTAAAACAATAATCCACTTAATGATTTGCAACCATCGCCTCCGGCCAGTATCGTCTCGACGTTCCCGGACGCAAGCCGTTTTGAGCCCGCCCTTGGTAGAATTTGAGAACGGAAAAATCGCCCCCATCCGCCGTAGCAGGGGAGGGCGTACGGTAAATGGTGTCCGAGGTTCGGCGAAAGCTTTTTGCTCCCTACACTCCGCCCCTCCACTTCCGGGTGGCTCTTTGGCAATTACGTCCTGTTGGCAGGGCCGGGGTGGTAACGATCCTTCTTCATTTCTCCAGGCGTTGACAGATTCGATGACGGCGGCTCAGCTCAACCCAACGCTGATGGGAGGCAGTGGCTGTTTTGCCGAAGGTGTCCTTACCCCGACTTCCGGTCGCCCGAACGGACGGATGTTAACGGGATAGCTAAAGCATCGAGTTTCAAGTGGACGTATCGAACCTTGTGCCGTCGCCAACAGTTACATCTCCGCACCAGTTTCGGTTTTGTGTGAAAAAGCATGCCGAGTACGGTTTCGGATAGCTTTTGATCTTTGGTGTTCGTGTACAGTCGTGTGTTAGCATTTCTTTGCCACTTTCCCGGTCAGAAGAATAGAGAACAAGAAGGTGAAGAAGTGATGGGTTTGATCCGAGCCGCCGTACTGGTAATAAAATATCCTGCCTGTGTTCCTTTTTCGTTTGTCCGTTCTTCCTAATTCAATTACATCTAGTGGGGGCTGGACGGGACTAAACAAAGGCCATTCTGTCGCTTCCTGATAGTATGTGGGACACTTGCAGCACCGGATCGGGAGATTCTGCAACGGCAGCGCACTAATGATGGATAGTGAGTGTCTGACGGACGGTGGAAAATAATACGCCACCATTACCGTGCTCGATCATTTTACGGACCAGTTGCTTTGCCGGCATCGCTATCACAGCACATGATAGTAGCCATTTAGATAATCGATGCTTTTAGCAGTGATGGTTACCGGTCAATAATGGAAAGCCATAATTTAATAAACTTTACCCACGGCACGGTTTTAAATCCCCTTTTCTGCTTGCGCTCGGTCGGTCCGACTCCGCTTAGTGCAGCGGATTTGAGCTCGAGCGTAGCAAACACATGATGTGAAATAAATGGTGCTGTGGAGTGACATTTTTTTTTAACATTTTGTTGAGAGCTTTCTGCTTGCGATGATGCACACGGAAGTGCATCGATCCTGTTCTGCAAAATGCTCAAAACACAATCCACTTGGCTGTGTAATCGATAGGGAAACCGTTCGGCATCACACATCCGATTCGATACCAATGCTTTCATTTGCAAGTCTGCACAGGATGGTAAAATGTTTGCCTCAAAACTCTTCCAGCAACGAATGGGAATGCATTTGGCTTTCGCCCTTCGCTACCGTTTCGCGTCCGAGCGTTTGCCCACGGCTGTGATCTGACTGCCGCATACGCAATGCCAGTGGATTGTGATGATTTTGGACGAGATTGAGCAGTGCTTAGAAAACGGCCGGCAGCCTGTCCTGCCAGCAATGCAATTCACAAAATTCACCCTGTGCATCGTATCAGTGCCGTTTACCATCCGCTTTGAAACGGATCGGTTGCATTCTGCTGCAGCTGGCAATATCTGTCAGGCGAACCGGCAATATCTGTTTGGTGAGTTTGAACGGATATTTGTGAACGGGTATTAAAACGATACAGCGATGGGCTTTTCCGCGATAAAACCGGCAAAACGGTGCATTCACACAAACATGTCAATATGCAAGTATTGCTTGTGCGTGTGGGCGAGTGTGTTTGAAGCATTCAAGAGTTCGAAGAATCGATTTTCTACGGCAGAGTTAGGAAAGGTAGTCCGTTTGGGGGATTTTGTTGTTTTTCTATTTTTCACTCAAACCGGAATAAGATCAAACATTTGGGAGAACCATTTATCGATCCTTTTTTATAAATCGAATTTTATAAAAACTTTATAACATAAATTTGAAGGTGCTCTAGCGATTCCATCAGCAAGGTAGCAATAATTTGAAATGAATGTTTTAAAGTTTAAAAATAAGTTCAATGGAACCAATAAAAGATGGTGCTAGAAATGAAAAACAAAAATCGTTGTACAATCAAATGCTCACCGAGCGGACTCCCCAAAGGGCCAAACGCAAATTTTCCACCTCAACGTTAATTTAAGTGTCTTGTTTGACTTTACACCGCATCGAAAGAAAACGCCCCCGCTCACTAGCAGTTGGCAGGTTCTCGCAGTTGGCAGCGCGCACGGAACGTACCGCAGGGAAATAAAAACCGTTGGCAGCGTGTGAAGGGGGAGGAAATAGCCACCCGTGGAAGGACAATTTTTCCACCACCTTCAACGTGGTCTAACATTGCGCCCATCTCTTACCGGTCGATGTTAAACATTCGACAACAACGAAACTCAAGGACGTTTCCCACACTCCGACGCGATGGTGAGGCGTGCGAAGTGTGAGAGGAGTCGAGCAAGCGAGGGAAATCATAACCTAACAACGACAATAATACCCACAAAGTGTATTTCCAAGGAGTCGGATGGCGTCGTCCGGTACACGGGGTGTGTTGATCGTGGCGCCTACCCACTGCCACCGCGCTACGGAAAAATACGACAACGAACGACCTTGGGACTACGGCTGTGGCAACATGGTCTCGGTGTGCACGTTGCGCGCAACTTTGTGTGCGGAGTGGTTGCGTTTTTTTTTGTTTACTTCAAATTAATTAAGTAGCTCCCGTCGCCACGCAGGCTCTGATTGGGCAGGCTTGGATTGTGGATGAGTAGGGCGGTGGGGGGAATGAGTCTCGCCCGGGAAGGCTTTCGCTCTTGTCGCGAGAGTGTTTGGGTAAAAGTTTTGCGTCTTCACTTGCCAGCAACGGCAACGGGCTCTGACTAGCCCGGTTTCGTGTCGTTTGGCGTTTATGAATTTTGATGATTGGAGTATCGCATGAGAAGGAGAAGTTAGGGGACACAACCGGGCGCCGCTCAAATCCCTGGACAATCTGTCGCAATGGTCGAGCAGATCGGGGTGTTTGTCTGGTCGATGCGGAGCGCATTCGTACAGAGAAAAGCTTTTACGCCAGCGAACAAGCGAATGTTGTGGACGGTTAACGTTAGAAAAGTTGAAATTAATGGAAAGAGCTGCTCACTTGGCATTCGAAAGCTTTTTTATAGTGACATTGCTTGCTATTTTAATAAGAAATTCTTATTAATTGGAAATATTATCTCTTCACTACAATGTCTCTTCTCGAATGAATTTATTTGCTTACAAAACCGTTTCAACAACGATTCGATCTGACGCCTCAAAGCCGTGAGTCTCGTTGTGCGCACGTGGTTGGGTTAAAAGGCCATAAAGATAAAAATACGCTCCAGACCCTTGTGTGACCTCAAGCGGTTCTTACAGCCGTCTCCATCGCTACACACCAATTAGTTACAGTATCAACCAATTCCGATTTGTTGTACAACCGTTGTAAACGTTCGTGCTCACCCAAACCCATTCCAGGGTCACGTATTAATGAGTTGACCATTTCCTGCTGCTGTCCAAGGGTTTTGGCTGACGCGGCTGTGCGAAAACAGCATGTCGCGAGAGTCGACAAAAAATAGCTTCCATTTCCGATCGGAATATGCGCACACTAGCACCTTGCTCCGGAGCTGTTTGGTTGGCCGTACCACTGCCACCGGTAAGGTCAACTGGTCTTTTGGCCACTGCACCTACCGCACCAATGTACCGACTGGCCCGACCGGACATCAAAAGGGTCAGGGAGTTGCTGCCACACTTGCGTAACACATGCCGCCCGAGCAATAAAAACAAATCAAAACAGCTTCAGATGTAATCAGTGCCCCCGTGGAGGGGTGGATTGGGTGCCGCACGCTGCTGTTTGGTACAAATAATGAAGATTTATTGGTAATGCCATGCCTTTCGGCGCGGTACCGCCTGGCGGGGCAGAGTTAAGTCAATTTTAGGTACCGCTTTTCTGTTTCTGTTCATCGTGCACCGTGGGTTGATTGGACTAGTGTTTACATGGGGCAGGTTGGAACGGCAGGCTTGCTTCTTTTCCGTCCGTGAAGTCATAGAGGTCGTAAAGGAAAACCTGGTAGGAGTGGGTGAAAGTTTGGGAAAAGTTTTGCGAACCTACTATTTCGGGGCGATTGACGGTTGCTTGCAGTGCAGAGCGTCATTGAAGTTAGATCTTTATCTTTGATGATAGGCAGCAGCATGGCAAGCTAGTGTATCACAAAAAGAAGTTTAGTTTCTGGTTCTGTTTTAGCCTCTTGTTCACCAGACGTAATCATGGTTATGGCAGTTTTTAAACTAGCATCACTTTTTCAGAGTAATTCTAGGTGTTTATGATACAGTTTTGTCAAGTTTTTCTTTTCTGTTTTTCATACAATTTTTGTTTGTTTTGCAGAGAGTAAATGCTAGTTGGTTTATCAATAACAACGTTTGTATATTAATGTAGAACCTTTTAAAAAAAGCATAAATGACTGTTGAAGTCTTCCCCTAGAAAGTTTATCAAACAAATCTCTTCCATCCCATCCCGCACTTCAAGTGAGATTTTAGCTTGAGAAACGTATTCAAAAATCATAACAAACACAGTTGCCCAGTAAAACACGCTCTGTCCCATTCCCACTCAAAAATAGAACGGCAGCGTTCTTGCCTACTTGAATGAAACCGTTGCAGCCACTTCCATAACTCCAAGCGCCAAACACGGAACCTAATCGTTAGCTTGTTGGCAGAGACAAAAAACTTTGCTTGCGTACTAAACGCAACCCCCGACCCAAAGAAACGCGCGAGTCCCGCACGCCCGGCGAATCATCTCAAATAGTAGCAGAGCAGGCTTTAGTGCAAATCAAAGTTGACAGAGGCGGGCTGGGTGGGCGAGAAGGCTTTGTTCGTTAAACTGGTGACAAATATCCTATGCTTGTGGGGCAAAGTAAACAGACAAGAAACAAGGTTCGGAGCAAAGCTAACAAAGCTTCTCCGTCCCCCGGTTCACCTAGTTGTGGCACTGTGTCAAGGCTGGCTGTTTGTCGTGGGGAAAAGTTCTCTGCCCGATCTGCTTCCTGGAGAAGGTAGACGGGAAATAAAGAAAAAAAAAACAAGTCTGTTCTTAGCAGTCAGTCAGACACTCTGTTCGTTTCGTTCAGCGGTAACGTCGTTACACATGATGAAAACAGTGTTCTCAAATATTATTTGTGCTAAAAACATGCGAGAATCACTTAACTCAAATTTCGTCGCTCTTTGCATAACACATCTCGTTAGGTGAAGGTTGTAGATCTGTCAGAGCATTACGCGTGTTCTTGTGATGTAAAATGTGTCTTGGGATCATGTGTGTGGATGCTGCGTATGCATCCTATAAATCCTTCACACGGCATCGCTATTGTGCACCGGTGGATATAACCTAAACCGTCTGTTCCCCTTCGGACTATCGGACCACACGCCACAGTACGCAGGATTATCGGGAGCTTCCCTGCACCCAATAAACACATCAACAGCCGGGCACGGCAGCCATCATTTCGTCACTGGCGAATCGACCGGAAGGACACCCGACGCGTTTGACAACCGGCGGGACCGGATGGTAGCACGTCGGGAGATTACCGAGAGCTTTACACTTTCTAGCTCGCCTTGCCTTCGACGCGCTGTTAGCCTCGTTGGATTTGTGTGGATCTTCTCAGTTTGTTTTTTTTTTGTTGAAACATTTTTCTACCATCGTTGCTGTCCCGGCTCGTGGGTGTGTGAAGGCTGCCAAAGGATGTGATAGATGAAAGTGAACCATGCAGCGTTCTGGTGGATTTGCGAAGGAAAGTAACTCTCGTCGTCTTTAGAGCTAAGTTTTTTTTTGTGCTGCAGTTTTTTTATTGTTTGGTTAGGGAAGGGATGTAAGAATGGCTGTGAAAATCCTACCAAGAGCGTGTACCGGACGTTAGCACACCGGGATCGTTTACGATAGAGCATAATCTTTAATCTCTTCATAGCCCACTATTGCCAAGCTCAGCGTAATGATGGAAATGGAACGATGAAGTATGGGATAAAGATGGAGCATCCTTAAGAAACGCAACATCCTGCAACTGTTTAACGTCAAACTTTAGATTGAACGTGTTTATGATTTGAACCAGAGGGGAGTGTATAAATAACGCGTTCGAAAAGACTGTTGCAAACCTCAATGGCTGCAATGCAAAAATCTGCTACATGCGTGTTGAGCGTTTCGCTACCCACTTAAGCCTTTAACACTTTAAAAAATTATCAAGTTTGTTCTATTATATTTAATAATCTTTTCTTTCGCTTTAAGCACAACCACCATAATTGGTGAGGGCAGAAAAGTCATTTCCATGGCCTGGAATAGCATTGAAACAATTTTGGGTCATATGTGGTGAAAGTGGTGAAAGAAATAAAAAGTTTATCCAGTGATACCATAAGCAGGCTACTTGTATTGCACATGGCAATTACAATTGCCAATTACAATTACAATCTCAAGAAAATTTCTCATTCCTTTCTAACTACATTTTTTACATTACTTTACATACATTTACATTACATTTACATATACTTTACATACAACACTTAATTAAGGTATTACACCAAAACGTGTAGCTTTTCTTGTCGTCGAACTTTGTGAAAGTGTACGTGGAACTGAATCCACAAAAAAACGAAGTTCAAAAAAATAGAAATTTAATTAAGAAAAAGCCTTTAAGCGCACGAACAAACAGTAATGAATTAATTTCTTCTATTACGCTTTATTCCGTCATGCCTCCATGTATAGCACTTGAGGTGTCAAAAGGGGAAAAAAGCAGTGAATGAAGTCTGTCGGCAACGTTCAACGCACGAAATGTTGACAAACAGCCCAAGGAGGCTCATGTGAAGCACATTGCGGATGGTAACCAATAAATGAAAACGTCGAAAAAATTACTGCCTATAACATAGCACGAACGATTTTACAGAAAAGTTACAACGCGATAAAAAGTGCACCGTAAGTGATATGCACCGAAGTAGGAAGGTGTGTGTGTGTGTAAAGTGTATGCAGTTTCGCTGTGAAGAATCGGCGGGGAAAAAAGATGAAAATAATAGTATAAACAAAACGCTGTGCCAATCTAGCCACGTCACAAGCACTCTGAGTTTCAACGGTTGCCCGTGAAAAAAAAACAGGCTTTTCCCCCCATCGTGACACACCCATACCCAAGGGAGAGGGTTGAAGCACACTCTTTACAGCAAACGTGCTTCCGTGCGACGGTGTGTCGGTGCCACCTCGGCCCGGTAGTGAGTTGCTGTGCAAATAAACAATAATAGAGTTATGTGCGGTCGCTCGAGCTGCAGCTGCACGAAGGGTTTCCCATCAGTGGCCGGCTTTTGTCTGCTGCATGTGACTCTGTGATTGTGCACACCTAGAAAGTTCTGATTCAAAGCCCTTTTTTGCCCGAGTACTGCCTTGTGTTGGTGTGTAGTATCTGAATTGTTTCGCTGTTTTTTTTTTTTGTGTGTCGGCACACTTCGTGTACTCAACGGACAGCTAAATTGTGCTACAATGTTGCCTGCTCGGCTGTTACACGGTTCGTGCAGTTGATTGCACTCTTTCCAACTCTTACACGTTACACTGTTTCGACTGCCTTCAGCCGTATTGGACACCGTAAGACGCCACACAACGCCTTGTAATCGGTATGCATTTCCCTGTGCAATGGATGCATCAGAAGATTAATTAACCGTTTCGTATACGTTCGACAAAGACGGATGGGACGGATGGGCTACTAAATGCATCAGGAGAGAATATTATCAATTTATTCTAATAGTCTGGCGCCATGCCTTCGTTCCCCAACAGGTGATGCATTTTAATTAAAAATATTCTTCGCCAAACACGTCTCTTGATTCTTAAGCTTGTTTCTAGCTGGATCGTTGGCAGTGCACTTAAAATCATTGAGTACGATATTCTGCTTCAACTTTGTGTTCTAAGCAAGAGTTCAGACCTTGTATGTGTGTTAGCCTTGTGAAGGGCCTTCACCACCCTCGTTTCAGTCGATTCGCCATGCTCGCGAATATCTTTTCACTCGCCACTTTTGTCGTGCTTATCTGTTTTCCAAATCATCAAAAGAGAAATGTACTTAGAATTTGTGTTTAGCTTTCAATTCCAGCTTGACAAGTGGGAACCATTGTGCAAGGAAACATGTAGCATTCGTGTTTGGAATGCGGGGCGTATGTGCCGGGGCGCCAGACCCATGACTCGTCCCCTGCTCGTAAAGGAGGAGACGAATGTGTACTCCATATCAATTCACCAGCGTTTCCATCAATCAGCTGTCTAGTTCGTCGAATCAATCATTGATTTATTCTATCCATCACGGCGATATATGGTCACGCGGGAGAGAGAAAAGCATCGGAACGCGTTGGCACGACACAGCAAAGAAGAAAGGGTTGTTGTTTTTTTATTTTAATATTACGCCTTAAAGGTAGGGAAGATATTTTAAAGACACTTCTAACGCGTTTTTACGAAGTTAAAGGAAGAACATTTGATGTGTTTTAAATGCAAAAACAAGGCCCGCTGTGTCGCAAAGACGGGTCGTTTGTTACACTCTAGTTTTTCGTTAACAAGAAGCTTCTCTTCACTCTCTCCTACCTCCTTTCCTTGGCAATTCATCATGATTGAATCATTGCTATTGCGTGCGCTTCGATCAATTCCGTCCCGCGGTGGCGATACGATGGCAATGAGTCGAATCCAGCAGCCCTAACTTAATTACGCCCAATCAACGTCGTTCCGCTGCGAATTAAAGTCCCATACTGCAGGCCGGAACTCGTGGCTGGTTTCATTTGCGCCGCCCCCCCCCCCCTGTGCAGCCACCGACGACACCAACCGCTTCCGGAGAGTGGAGTTGACACAGCGACACAGCAACTGAATTATATCCATTCAACACTCCACCGGCCGTTTCGTTATGGCGATTGGCACGCGAACGTGCTGAACCCACCCGAGCTCCAGCTGTCAAACGGTTCTATCAATTTGGTAGCACACCTCTGCCACAAACGCTCTGCAAAAGCAGCAGCTCCATATCCTCAAACAAAAGTGAGAAGAATGAATGAATAAAATACACACGCACACTCGCCATCTCCATTAGTGGGGCAGTTTGTACCGCCGCGAACGAGCTGATGAGTGAATTTAGAGGCATCTCACGGCATCGCGCGAAATATCAGTTTCAAACCGCGGGGGCCACCTGAAATGTCATCCGGCGATTGATCGCGGCCGAGCGAAGGAAATGATCGCCAATTAAGCGAGTGCGAATTGACCGATCGCTTACCGGGGGTACGATCGCGCTGCGAAGTGGATGGAGTGGTGGAATCAATCGTGACACACCATTAGGCACACGAACGACGTTTGATGTGGACGGTGCGGCCCAGGGGGGGGGGGGGTCCGCCAAACGGAAGCCTTGAACTTTGCCGCAGCGTCGTTACTGGCGTGAGCGCGAACGTGAGACATGCGGTCTGGCGATCGTTTCGCGGCACGATGCACGCTCGACATGCAAATTTCTAATGTATGCCCTCGTGAGGGGAGTTGGATAAGGGGGGGGGGTGGGAAGGTGACTTGAGCGCGCAGAGTGAAAAAGGCCGACATCGATGAAAGTTTAATCGTGATGATAATGGAAAGCTGGAGATTATTTTCATAAAGTATTAGTACAAGATGGTTTTATTGCTAGACTTAGAAATTTTCAGAGTTGATTTTATCGCTCTGTAAATGAAACGGTGCTGCACAATCATGAGCGTGCCCAAATCAAATACATTCTAAAACGTACTCCACATCAAATTTACGTCTCATTCAGAGCGACACTTTTTCATTTGTTGGTTGGTTGGTTGGCAGTTGTCGGTTAACATTCGGAAGATAGGGATCTCGAGCGACAAACGAGTATGTACTGCTCCTCCACGTAAGGATAGCCCGGCAAGCGAGCAAGCGATGATAACGATTCATTCGTGGCGCTTCATTATCGACGCATAAAATCACAAATTTGCATTGCAAATATGCTTCCCCGGTCTGCAGCTTATCCTGCCATCTGCCCGGTCCCTTCGTGCGTGCCAGCGCGACACTTGCGAGCGCACATCGAATGCTGCTTACGGTTCGCATACCGCGTTTGCTATAAATAATTTTCTGCCTCGTATTATCATCATTCGCTGCCTGGTGGCGGGCCACGCCAGTGGATAAAGGGGAAAGGGTTTTTAGAATGATAAAAGAGTAAAACTTACCGTACCATACTCCCGCCTGGCAATGTTCCCGTTGCTGATTCGGGTTGCATTGGAGCAACGAGAGTGTGAGAGAGTCGTTCGGATGCTGGATAGCATTTAAAATCGCAGTTTGCAAGTGTGCTCTGCCGATCACCGCTGCACTTACAGTGGATGTGGTGTCGCATCTTGTGAGCGGCACGTAGTCGTTGGACGGCGGAGCGACAGTGCGAAACGTGCCGCGGGTTACTGATAATCTTTTGCGATGCTGGTGGCAGTTGCTGCATTGGTGCATACCGTTCACTAGACTGCTGGAAGCTTTTATTGACGTTATAGTTCGTTTGAATAAGTATTTTTTTTGTAAATATTCTCTTCAAAATGTAATTGTAAATGTAAATATTTAGTTCAAAGTGTTTCAAATATACCAAGAAAATATTTCTGCAACACAATGAACATGCTATATGATTGAAAGCATTCCTGCATAGCGATAAAACAATCATCTCCGGTGACACGTAACTACCATTCGGTACGGAATTTCAAAAGCAATTATTTATTGGCCCGCGCTAAAATCGATAAGTTTTTTTTGGTGCAGTTAGGCACAGCTTCTACACTCTTGCACCTGTTCGCGATTAAATGGAACGAAAAATGTTGGTACCGATGCACGGGTATGGTGCTCCAATCTAAGCTTAGCTTAGCTTAGGGTGTCACCTGTCGTGCGTTGCTATCCAATATGTAGAATTTACAGACATGCCGTTGTTCATCAGGGATGACTCACTTCTAGCTGCCTTCATTAGTTTATGATATTTGTATTAAAAAAGGCTATATAACAGTAATTCCTAAGAATTATTAGAATATGTTACGGATTGTGTGGATCTCTTTCGTTCGAATTGATGTGTACATTGATATATTTTGCTTTCTCTAATCACTCACGGCGTTTGATATTTAATCAAAAGGCTTTTAATTTTTTCTCCAACATTGCCATTACTGTTTGTGGCATTTTGACTTTTTGATTGATTGCATATAAAATCTTTTGCTTTTCTGTTTTTCACTTAAAATCTAGTATTAACAAAAACAGTCTTGGCTAGGTTTTTGAATTGCAATGTATTTTTCGTCCTACCGTTTTACTATTGTTCCTTGTTGCTGAATTTACGCTTAAACCAATATTTATGTCATAATTTTAAATAAATAATAACGCTATCGGATGAATTTTCTGATCTGAGATATTCACTAAAAACTGTATTTTATTTAGACTTATTTTTCGTACAATTAAATGCACATTACAAAAAAATATAATTTCTTTCTGTATTACCAATTGTGTTTTGAATTTTGTAACTCTAAATTTTAAACAAATGCCTCACACAGAGGTTGCTCATCCCTGAGTTTCCCTGTCGCGTAGAACACATTTATCACACTGCAAGCGGGGAAGGGTTCGATGCTGCCTTGTACCATTCCGCGGCTGACATCATCCGCAGGGTGGTTGTGTTGGGGCTTTAGCTGCATTGCCCTGCTGCCCGTGCTGGACACCATACTGTTGATCAATTCGTTTCGCAGCGTGGAATTATGCATCACCGGGCTAGCCAGCGAGCTGGACCCATTCAACACCGCTGGAAAGTTCATTCAAATGAAACTGCATCGTGAGCGCTTCGGTTGAATTGCATTCATACGCTGATCGGTATCTACCTAGCAGCGCTTTGTAAGCGCGTGTGTTGTACGTTTCTTTCCCCCTTGCATCGCCTATTTGTGTTTTACAACAGTTACAACAGTTATCTTTGCAAGCTAGATGAAGCGAAGAGTTATCTCGTGTTCAGCAGGGCAGCTGATTTTAAGGTTTTGTTTATTTACATCAACTTGTTTTACTGTCCGAACTCGGTTGACGAGGTGTGAGCAGTCATATAAAAGTTTGAGACAACATCACGTAATCTAGGGTCAACTATGCATTTTGTGCTACGCAAACAAAAAACGCTTTAATCTTGCTACATTTCCAATCGGCGTGTAGCTGAAGCGCAACGTTAGAATATTATCCGTAGAGCGGCGATGGACGATAAACCATCTCACACGCCGCTGTCAATAGCGTGAGGGGTTTAGGGAGGCTGGCGCCATTAAAGCAAATTGCCGCCAGTTATAGGCTCGTAAAAATAAATCCAATCCAGCCCCCTGGGTACCGGGCGAGTAAACAACGGAACACACCGGCACGGCACAGCAGCTAAAAACCGAAACTCTCCCGTGTGCCGCACCTTCAAGATGCGGTGGCGGTAGGAAGCACACACTATAATCGCTTCATTACGGAAGCACCGTTTCGTTTCCTGCCATTTTCTTTTTGCCAACACGTGCCGGACCCGAACGGATGGGGCAGCACCGGGCTCGCGCCCGTTTCTTAACGATCGACAGGGAGGGGGCGAACAATTTTCCGGCCGCCGGACTGGCCGCCGATTACCTCCCACCGGGGGTGGTTGGGTGGTATGCTGTCCGAACCGTACCCCCAGGGGTGTCATTTTGCGAACAATAAGTAAATACGGTCTGGAAGCGCTGGCACACATACACACAGGCACACATGCACGACGACAGATATGGAGCACTGAGCGGGCCAAGCAAGTGAAGCGTGTGAGAATCTTCGCCGCGGGAGCGAACGCTGATTGACGGCTCGGTCGTGCCGGTCGGGACGGTTCGCTGTGCAGTTTCAGTGCACGGTCGTGTTCAAACTGCACGACGCACGGTTGGGGGCTGCGGTTCAGCCACATTATCGCGCGGGTGGCACCAGCCCCAAACCACTTAAGATGCTTGTGACGATTAAGAAAACGCGCCCACCGAAACGACGGCAAGGACGGTTGCGGTTCAGTTGCGTTTGAAGAAAGACCGAAAGACTGTGGGTTTCGCTGCGGGCAGTAAATATGGGAGTAAATGATAGATTTATTTCCCGCCGTGTGCAGCCCCTTCGATGCAAGAATGGCAAAGAGGAGAGAGAGGGGAGGGGAGAGAGGGTTGGTGGTTGTACCCCTTTAAAATGAACGCAGTGCGATGGAGTTGGTGAGCGTTTGACAGTAGATTGCGATCTTTATTCGTGTCCATTACCGGTCAACGAGAGTTTAAACAAATGTTCAGGGTGATGATTTGTGGCGAAAAGGCGAAACGGAGCATCTTCAGACATTACGCGTGTGTGCGGAGGTGCATTCACGTGCGTTTAATTGAAGTGCTTGATGGTTCGCTAACTATGGTTTGGCCCCCATGAGTTGGTACACATTCCATGGGCAGGGTGGTGGCCTGTGATGGGAATGAGTGTCCATAAACTTTGCAATAAATAGAACTGCTTTTGCAGCCAATCAGAGCTGAAAGAGCAAGTAAACATGTGTTTTGAAAAAAAAGGACGGTTAGGAGATCCCGCTTAGTTAGTTAGTTAGTTAGTTAACTATTTTTGTTTGTTCCCAAATTTTGTTTGCTTAATATAGAAACTCATACTGGGGATGTTTTGGTGAACATTGTTTAACGCAACGCAGTGTAGCGTCGGAATGAGTTGTGAGCAATATGCACAGCGATCGAACCATCCTCGTACATCGTTCCTTCATGAAGCCATATTCTAAACCGTACCAGAGGGTGCAGAACGCCTGCCGTAAAATGCAATAAAAAGCTGTTTGAATATCCTGGTACCTTGCTGCTACAAATAAGCACATAGTCATCGTTTTTTTTCATACGAGCTGCCTTCAAACTTTCCAGCTGCCACCAATTTGGAGCGAGCTCGTGCCAGGCCAAACGAAAATAACCTCACAGCCGGCGGAGCATGAGAAGAACGTTCAGGGTTGACTTTTTATCGGGTCAAGGACGGCGCTTTTGGTGCTACCGCTGCAGTTCCAGCTCAAGGACGTACCGGTGTGTGACATTTGGTAGCGTTGTGTTCACCGCCCCGAAGACGGTACGGTGGATAACAAACGGTGGGTTCCAGGGTTCCGGCGAGTTATGGGCTATTTTTAGCTTCAGCAGCAGCAACAACAACAACAACCACACAATCCATTCAAGAAGGCCAACAGTGAGGATGAGGGTGTTTGTGAAAAGCACAAAGTCACGACCCCGGGGCTGGGAAGGTTGAGAATTGAGCTGCATCATGCAATGCACGCGCCACACGACGAGCCTGTCTATCGGGCGCGGGTTGACAGCGGGCTTTGTCACGAAAATCGTGCGAAAAGGTAAATTTGTGCATGTTTTAGGGAGTTTTTTTCCCTATCGCACTATAGAAACAAATGCCCTTAGGGTGCAGAGGTGATTGCAGCCAGTGACAGCATCGCTATGGTGTCATTAACGCTGTTGACTGGAATGACAACATTATGCTTTTGCTGCAATTAATTACTCAATCAATCACTGGAACCCGTGTGGTTGCAAAGGAATGGGCATACAGGTGGAAAGAGGAGGACATAGATCGTTCAATTTAAACCTTAAAAAGCACATTCATTAAATAATTGATTGATGTCCCTTCAGGAAGATTTTAGAGGGCATTCATTGGGAAGGAACTCCTCTTGGATCAGCTTAGGAGCGCGTATGCGTCTGTGTGAAACAGGAAACCTCTCCCTGCCTATTTTTAGTACGGAGGGAGCATGGGGCAATATGGGCATCATTGATGTGGACCTTATTATAGGTTAAATGCAAAAGCACAAAATTAATTTAGTCAAATGTTTTGCGAACATGATGTTGATTATATAAGCCAATATGCTGTAAAATTGTAGACCCGCAGGAATTGCTATTTGACATCAAAACGATATTATTTTAGCTGCCATGAAAATAAGCATTTAGTATTATTTAAGGCAATGATATTATGAGTTTTAAAGAAATCATGTAGCAAATTGCTATGCGCTCTGTGAAAAAAGAAATTCAACTTTTTTTATTTTCTCAAAAAATATTTTAAATATCGCCAATTGTTTTGGGCTGAAATGAGCGTGTATTGTCAAAAATTCATAAATTTAGCTCAAAAGTTGTACCCATTTTACCTGGTGTCACAAAAAGTTTTATACTAAACAACAGTTTTTATTTAGTACTTTTAAGTTTTTTTTTATCGTTATTTAGACGACTTACGGCAATATAAATTATACGATTTACCATTGTGACGAAAGTATGTTTAGCTATAAAATAAAAAAAAAACACATCACTAAGTCTCCAACATGCCTGCATTGCTCCGTTTTTCCCTTTAATAATTTATGAACAAAAATCTCACAACAAGCCATCACAATTCAATGAAATTGGATGAGCCAACCAAACGGAGACAGGACCAGCAAAAATAATACCCACCACCCACTTCACGTCACCCAAGCGTTTGGCAGGCTGCCGAGGTTGTGGATCAAGCGATTGATCGAATTCTGCTTAATTAAACCTATTTTCTTCACTCCATTACCTCTAATTAGTTTTCCCCGCCAACCAGCTTCCCAATGGGGCTGGGTCGGGGGGCGTTGGAAGCTCATGAAATCCCACCAGAAATCCTTTCCACCACCATGGGAATACCGTCACGTGAAACAAAACCTGTGCTCCTTGCAAAAATCGAAACAGTTCCACAAGGACGCAACACAACGCCCTGTGTGGCACACAATAATCATCATCATCGACGTCATGACCGTCGGCATCATTCCACCCATCCTAACCGATTATGATGACCATCAATATCCTCATCATGTGGATCGTTTTCTGTTGCTGCATGCCCGGTACGCATATATCTCTCTCTCTCTCTCTCTCTCACTCTTAAAAGGTTGCAAAAAAATCGAACCACGACCGAGATCCACATCGAAATCGAAACAGAGGAACCACCCGAAACGTAGTTCAATTTATCAGCCACCAGTGTTCGTAATGCTGGTGCGGCTTTCCCATGATATTTTGGGCCTGTCAGGTTTGAGTTGTGAAAGCATTTTTTGTTGCTTCCATCACTGCTGTACCAACTGCCGTAACCTGGCCCTTCCATACCCAAAACCGCTTCGGTCCCTTTAGAGCTGAACATCACACCGAAAATCCCACCGGGAGTGCTGGCCGCTGGTTGAGAGGAGTGCCGGGTCGCCGTCTCGGCAAGTGGATCTGTATTATCATCGTTTTGTGCACATGTGTGCGTGTGTGTGTGTGCACGGTTTGGTTGGTTGTTGAATTTATGTATGCATATTGAACGAAAATCGCTTACGCCGCGTTCATGTGCGAAATTGATTGTCGTCCTTGCCGCTGGGGGAGTGGGGTGATCCGAGAATCTCATATTTTATTTACCGACACGGCACCGACCCTCGGAGTTGATCTGGGGCGATTTTTTGATTACCCTGTCCCATCGTCCTCCCTCTAACCACTTTGCCCTTTGTTGCTGTACGGCTCGATAATGGTAAAAGCTTTCATTTTGCGCTGTTTACCGTGTGGTGGGACGGCAGGTGCTGGAGGGAGTGGGGGTGTCTCAATGTTTCGATTCTTTTGCGGTTATGCCATCGGCTCATTAAAGCGTCAAAGATTACCATAAATCTTGCCAGTCACGGTTGGCCCGGGGAAGACAACATCTTAAGCACCGATGCATAGGGAAAACCTTTCTGGAGGGAGACAAATGGGAAGGAAAAAAAAAAACAAAGATGTGCTCCGTATTTTTATGAGCTTATTTTGAATTTTGAAGAGCAGCTCCCGGGAGTGTCAGGTCCTGCGTATGGCCGTAGCCCTGCTGCAGACGAACGGAGAGTGAAAAGTGTGCAAAAAAGTACTTTCTGGGAAGGTGAAACTCCGCTGGGTCGGAGTGATGTTTACGCAAATACACTTTCTCGGCTAGCGCAGCGAATCCATTATCGTTCGGTAAACAGATAATCAAACCGAAAGGTTGGAGGAAAGATTGTTAAATTGTGTAGATTGAGCGTGCAATCTTCACTGGATTAAGGATTTGATTACCCCGGTATAGCTTTGGTTGGAAAATCTGTAGGCTTAAAAAAGGGATTTTAAGTTCAGCAAAACAGTTTGTTAAGAACAGATAGGATGTTAGTAACAATCAAGAGGATTTCTGATCATTCTAGATAATTTTTTTTATTACTTTGTAGTAAATATTGTTGTAGTTATTGTACTTTGTAATCTATTAAACCTGTTTCAACGTGATTTCTATTCTGCATGAAACATTTCATGGTTTAGATAAAACTTTGCGTTACTGTAAAAAATTTGAAATATTTTTTTCATATCAATCTTTTTTTATTTAGCGACCTGGTGGAGGTACAGTAACGGCGAGGCGTAGAAAAAAATCTTGAATTTAAAGTTTTCAATGCAAAAAGGATGTTGATTAAAACATCACGTCCTGTAGTCTAATTATTCATAGTTTAACACACTTTTCTCTATCAGATTTTTTAAAAAGTTCTTAACTTAAAAGCCAACATTTCTCCAGGTTCACAGGCAGGTAAATGAAACAGTATAAAACCACTATTATTGTCTCAGATCACATTGAAACGTGTGTAGATGTCAATTTAAGAAACATCAATTTGCATCAACATTTTGCTAAAGATCATATTTCCCCTATCAAACAGGAGCAATCACGTTAAAACGTTCACTCCATACGTTCCGCTTGAATTATGTTTGCACAATTAGGATCCATTTTACGGTTCAGTGCAGAAAGTTTACGATACCTACCCACCCGAACGTTGATCGTGCTGGGTGTGGGAAAGAGGCAGCAAAAAGCAAAACAAACCAATCGGGAAGGGAATGAGCACGGAAGGATTGCAATTTTCAAAATATGATTTTTACGACACCGGCCACGATCAAACAGTCGTGCAACATAGTTCGATGGTAGGAGATGTGAAAGGAGGGGCGGTGTGGAAGTGGCCACAAGTTTGCGATGCTTTGATGTTGTTTTTCATCGCTCACAGCATCCGCCGGATATATATTACGTTTGATATGTGAGCATCTGCGCTGCGTGCGTTGCGATCGAAAAGAAGATTTTTCCGGTTTTCATGAGCGCAAAAAAAAAACACCGTACTGATTCCATCAATATGATACTGGTTTGGTAACAAACTTTACCATTTGCACCCCAGCACGACCGAGTGCGTGTGGCCGGCATTGAAGGCAACCGGTCCAAAATTATGAAGATTAAATTACGGAGCTCATTGTGGGTGTGAATGGGAATGGGGAGGAAACGCACACAAACACACACACTCTCCCAGCAGCTCTAGCTCAGGAAGTGAAGCGCAAGGAGAAAGTTGCGTTATTGATGCGTATGTGTGTGTGTTTTTTTCGGTTGTTTTTGCAGACACTGTTGCTTCTCTCTTTGCAGCTGTTCTTTTCGCTCTTTAGTATTGTACTTTCAGCTCAGTTACGAATCAGGGCCGGAACAGATGGTAGGACGTGAGCAGATTGCGTTTCAGAAAAATGGCGTTTTCGGATGTAAAAACTGAAGGAAGGCTTCGTACAAAACTTTCGCATTTGAGAGAAAAGTTTGTGTAATCCTTTTACCCAACTCACGTACCCAAACGCACCTCCCCGCAAAAGCGTTATCGGCTGTTGACCGTTACGGTGGACGCAGGGTGGGAAGTCAGTATCTCCGGCGTGAAGATAAGTAACCGTTACAAATCAAATTTGCTGCACGATCTTTTGCCCTTTTTTGCAGCGGGGTCACATTGCACCACCCCTCGCTCGTTTCGACTCCGTTCCATCCCACTGAAGGATGCGTGAATGATTCGATTTCTTTGCCGTTTGAGTAGGGGTGCAAACATCGAACGAAGTTCGAATATAAAATCGATTCCTCTAGGGACAGTGAAATCAAATTCAGCCACGGCACTGGTAGATTGAGATGTTTTGCAGCGCAGTGCTCGGGTCAATGTTTTTTTTTCTACGAGCAAGGGAAGGAAAACAAACATTAGCCAATGGTCGATAAGTGAGTTGGAACACATCTTAAAATCTTTAAATATCTCACAGAAGCGTAATGAATCATGGAGTGTTGGCACCGGATGAACTGCATCCTTTTCATGCTATGTATCACGTTGTTTACTGGCTCCTAGCATCTTGACTGTGGAAGATGTAATGAAGAAAATTCAATGCACAATTGAAATATCAACGAACGTAATCAACGTAAAGCAGAATGTTTAACATAAAAATACTGTCCGCCGGAAGCATTTTGACTAAATATAGGAAAAGATGCTGCGCAAAGCTAAACGAAGTCAATAATTGGATTCAAATTAAAAGTCTTCAATGTTTTATCATACCTATATTGGCCCGTACTTTTCTTGTGTTTGGTCATTGTATGGTCCATTATATAAAAGCTTTCGAGCGGTGAGCAACACTCTTAATGAAGTCAAAAATGTCATTTGACTGTTGAATGCTTAAAATAGATTCCATCTAACTTTAACGCACAGTTTCCATGTTTTTATTGTGCAAAACAACAAAGAAAACTCGCCTAGGGAATGCTACTAGCCAGACCCAAAAGGCCATAAAGGCTCAGCCGAGCTCAATTCTAAGAATAAATATTCGGTAAAAAAAATTTTTCGCAAAGCTTCCCGAGAAAAAAACAATAGATAAAAAAACATTCAAAAGAATAAAAAACCTACCCTAAGAGCTCAATGTACGCGTTTTTTAATGGTTCACGGCAGATCCAGCATTTTTTGTGTCGAATAAACTGAAACGGAAAAATGAATTCCCTGTCGATCCGATTCCAAAAGGTGTCGGTCGAAAGTAATGAAAACAGAAATAACGCTTTATTTTTATGGGCCCTCTTTTTTTTTCCTTAAGCCTCCCGCTGGTTTCCCTCCGTTGTGATGATCCAAAAGAGCTATCTTAAACAAAAAATGAAAGAACGTACACCCCCGGAAACAGACCCAAAATTCGGAGCATCTACGGCGGGAAAGATTTGATTACTTTTCTGTGCTGTGTCTTTTAACAAACACCTTCACCCAAACGGGCCGTTGCTTGATCGAACAGTGGCGGAAGTTTGAGCCAAAAAAGTGAAGCACTTCAAATCGGCAATGTGATCATCGTGGACTGGTTTTGTGGAGATGATTTTCCCACCGATCCCCGCGGATGAGGCGCCAGAGAAAAGTTGGGCACAATGTGGGTGTGTGCTATTTACTTTCGTATTGTTTTGTACCCGGCGGGACCGTGCACGCACTGTGAAACTGTAGCAAAAAAAAGTAACAAAACACCAGGCATTAGGCTTTCGGAGAAAAAGCGATCGGGCCGTACGGGCGGGTGAGACTGTTTTACCGACCGCTGGTAAATCGAAAAGTTGCGTCGAAGTAAACGGGATTAGAAAGTGATCAAACTTTGTAATACGGTAGAACGGTGTGCCTCCGATCAAACTCGCCCGATTTGTGCTGCACAGAACGAGTTGGGTGGGAGAGATTGACGTGACGAAAAATAAATAAAATCTCCCGCCAGGGCTAATGCGGCCTTTCGGCGATGTGGATTTGCAATTTCCCGTTTCGATCAGCGAAAAGGGGCGAGTTTATTTTGCCGATATCTTTCTAGCGAATGATGGCTTAGCAGAAAGTCACAATCGGTTAATCCTCTGGTTCGGGAAAGTTGTATATTCTGCATGGTTGGATGTGCTGAATCGAGTCTTACAAGACCGTTCCACACGTTGGTAACGAGCCCGAAGCAATACGCTCAATCAGCCAGACAGTTCATCACGTTCGCAGCCGGCTCACTCACAGCTGACGGGGGCCGACCGATAGTTCGCAATCGTGTTCGCTGTCAAATTTAATTTACCAACATCCCACCGAAAAGCCCGACCGACTGTCACTGTGCGCGGAATAATTATCGCGCGGATTGCGTCCCTCCGAGAGGGTGCGCCACCATCAAAGCGTCTCGCCGAAATCCGCACGCGGGATCGCGCCCGGGCTAATTTGATTGTCACGTCGCGCTTTTAATACAGTAATTAGGCTGATTCATGCTCACTACCTTCCCGCCCTGTAGCGTGCCCATCGGGTGGCGTTGAACCAGGTTGTTGTAATCACGTCACAATTCGACGATTATGGTCGCATTATGTTTATCATTCAGCGTTCCCATTCCTGTTCGGCGACGGTACGTCATTGTTTCGTGCCGGCTGAGCAAAATCTTAATATGCCCCAGGGTGACGGGATGGGCGGGTGAGTGTGATTTGAAATAGTAATGCCCGCGACAGAGGGTCGGTTTCAGACAGTTTGGCATTAATTATTACTCGACTGGGGGGAATCATGTTGTCTGTATCAATGGCAATTATCATGCTTAAAGTGATGATACTGTTAAAGTCGGCGAGCGAATTTCAAATGATGGCCTTTGTTTAATTTGGTAAAAAGAGAAAGAGATAACTTGGTTGTAACTGATGGGAATGATAATAATAAGGGTACTGTTTGGGTGAGTGTGTGTTTGTTTGCAAATGTTTAGTAATAATATTTTACCATTCTGCAAAATAACTAATTGGGCTTTTGGAATCAAAAGCCCAATTAGTTATTTTAACAAAAATTAACAAAAATTTTAAAGTAATCTTAGTTATGTCTTCCAAAAAGGTAGAATACTTCGAAGAAATGGGGATCAAAGTTTTGGGGTCTGTTTTATCGGTGCCTTCTAGCGCCTCAATTAAAATTACTTAAACATCGTTTTTCTCTCCAGGGAAAATTATACTTCTAATAGCTTAAAAATATATAAACTGTGATCAATTGCATTTCAATTTCTCCTTAAATGCCGCAGCAATCGTTGTTGGTTAAGGCAGGCATGAATGTACTATAATTTTTGTATCTTGTTGTAGATCCATATAAGGGGATCCATATAATCCACTTTTCCAGTCAATTGCACAGGCCTACTTTAATTACACGTGTTTTCACCGGTTAAATGAAGTAAATGCTTATAGGTTTCAATGGATTGTGTGATCTATCGTTAGAAACGAAAGATATAATAAAGAAGACATAGACATTGGAGTACAATGTCCTGTTACAAAGTAGACATTCGTCAAAGAGTTTACTACCGAGGGCAAAACTTTAACCCATGCTAGAATCCTAGCGGATGATAGCTTCGGCCAAAGATTTTAAATCGCTCAGGATTTTAATACATTTATAGCATCCTGAATAAATTGAATTCTAACACAACACAATGAATTCTGTTCAGAGGTGAGCTCGATCACTCTAGTTAAACTTCAGAATTGGCATTTTTCATTATACTGCTACAGGTTACTCGAATCAAACAAACAGCAGAAGTTAGTTTTGTCTTTCTGGAGTCTGGAGTTTTTTATTGCCGTACATGTATTATCTTCGAACATGGGGTGAATACAATGGTTTGCAAGAAAAACATCTGATTGGCGAACAAATTAAATACTAGTGCGTAAAATTTGCTACCCTGAGGAGTGCCTGAAAGATCAGCGTGCTTTTACGAGAATGCAGAAACGCAATGCACAAATTCCACACCGTATTTCCAACTCACTGAGCCAAAATTACCAATCGAGCACAATGAACAATATCTTGAAACAGCGCATACAGTTCAAGAAGCTGCTGGAAAATAAATAAATGCATGAAGATTTAATTAAGGTGACAGAGGGGAAAACCCGTCCAATAAAGGCTAAATAAAAAATTAACCACGATAACGAAGCATTCCATCGACCACCTACAACCTACCCAGCAGGTAGTCCCTGAGTCTGGGTAACCTTCCGTTACTTGGAAAATAAAACAAATGTCCAACCTTTCCACGCCGAGCCGGCGGAGCATTGTAAAAAATGGTGGAATTTCCTATTCAATCCTCCGCCCGTACGCACCACCCCGCAGATGCCCTTACCGTAGCGGCTTCTCGGTACAATCGGCG
This sequence comes from Anopheles epiroticus, assembly GCA_000349105.1. NCBI lineage: Eukaryota > Metazoa > Arthropoda > Insecta > Diptera > Culicidae > Anopheles > Anopheles epiroticus. The sequence goes on along the minus strand of KB670281.1, from coordinate 41,485 downwards.
TGATGGAATTCATCTCACCAACAACAACTGCTGAAACAGCTGCCACCATCGCTTCCGTTGCCATCTAGCAAGCAAAAAGAAAACTTCCAAAGTCACGCGCATCCATCTCGGGGGCAGCTGAAAATTGGACATTTATCTCCGTTCGTGTGATTTTGCACGCGAAATGAAGATAAAACGGGGCGACATATTTCTTTCCGAGCGGCACACGGCGTCCGACGGTTGGAGATGCGGCACGAGTTTCCCGATGGAAATGTGCTGCCGCCTCTCCGCCCCCCCCCCCCCCATATTGCAATGACATTTTTCGGAAGCCTTTGTTATTTATAACACTTTTTCCGTGCTTTCCTGGCAGCAGTAGTGAGTTGTTTTAGGAACTTTTCTTTTCTCGCCGTTAATCCCGCCTTTTCCCGTGAGCTGTCTTTTCCCCCCTTCACAGCTGGTGATGATGTTGGGGCCATCAAGAAAAGCGGCTTAACGGAGTCACGTCTTGACGGTGCGGAGTGGAGCGGCTTACGAGCGATCGCTCCTGTTACACCTCCCGCCAACAGATCAGTGACGATAAATTGTTTCATTACCGTTTTAACGTGCTCCGCCGCCATCATCGATCGCGTGGTGGTGTGATTTTCCTCATAAATATCAGCATTGTTCGGGAGCGGTTTTGCATTACACCCTTCTTAGAAGGTCACAGCGTGTGCAGGGGGCGACGTCACTGTCGCTGGATCGTTTCATATCACGAGACGCTAATTTGTTTACACTCAATTCATCACTCATCCATCAAGATTGATGCCGGAGACAACGCACCGGGGCGTTTGTGCTTAGCGCTCGACAATCCGGGCACGATGGCAGTCCATTGACGGCACAGCCAGCGGAAGGCGTGTAAATTGATCCAATTATTTATATTTTAAATAAATTTCCTGAACTCCCGAACTCAACGGTTCTATTTTTCATGGCCCCATTTTCTCTTTCCCTTTTCTTTCTCTCGTTTCTTTACGCCAGTTTTCAACAAGCTTCTCTTCAACCGACACCATTTCGACGGCAAATCGGTGACGAGGTGAGTCTTTACGCCTTATTTTTGGGGTTTTTTTCTTGCTGCCAGTTCGACCGTCTCTCCTATTTGCGTGCGTGAGTCAAACACCTCTTCACACACTGATCCTCTATCAAAGCGTTCGACTTCAACGAACCTGACAATGACAAATGGCACTCGGACCGCTGTCCTCGACGGAATACCCGAACCCGCACTCACTCTTCTGAAGTGGTCATCACCTCTACCCCGGCAGCAGGATGTAATAAGCGTCACCCGCAGCGGCGGTGCGTTCGGTGAAGTTTGCCGGTCCGGAAATTTGATACATCCTTCCAGCAGCACCGGGACTAGGGCCACCAAAGACCGGGCCGCCGGGAGCTTTTGTTGTCCGACATTGCGCGCCGAAAAGAACAAAGCCGTCCCGATCCGTGCGGCATCAAGGATGTCTGTGCCACGCGTCATATGTTGAATATTATTCGGTTCCTTTTTCATCGTCTGCAGGGTCTGCACCGTAGCGTCTTTTCGTGCCGTTCTCTTCCCTTGTCTGCCGTCTGTTTCGTCTTTTGAGCTGGGGGCAGAAAATTGGAAAAGCTTCTTCGTGCCAAACATAAAACAACTCCCAACGGGGGGATAGGGATGGAAAGGAATCTCCCTGCAGGGCGAACGCTTCTCATCGTCTGCAGCCCGGAGGCTTACGTGACACAATCCCATATCGGAACCACTCGGGGGACACTTGGGGGACACGATCCTACCGCTTCCCCCATTTCTTCCGTGCGTCCGGCTTATTGAACGTGCGTGCGTACACGTGTGTGTTTGTGTGTACATGCCTGATCTCCAGGAGCCGTGGGTTTGAATAGAATGCTGGATAAATGTCTCGAGAGGCATGCTGCAGATAACGGACGGAAAGCAGATTAGGCGCGTGTACGGTGGACCAGCCGGAGAAGAATTCATTCGTGCTGGCTTCTTTTGTCTGTACCTTTGCCTATTCTCCCGTTCGTCTCCCTCTCACTCTTTCTCTCCATCACGCATTTCGCCCTACCGGTTCAACCTGTCCGAACCTGTCTGGTTCCTCGGCACCTGCTGGTACTAAAGGTTGAAGTTTCCCCCCCGGATCCGTCTTTCGCTTTCTTTCCACTATGTTTGCTATTGAGAAAATGAAAAATAACTAAGCTTATCGCCAAAGTTCCGGACCGGCGCCAGCACAAATTGACTCGAAGTGTTCCGATGTTTGCGCAGTTACGGGTGAGGAAAGATTTTAACAAGACGCCTGTGTGTCTTCGCAGCAGTGAGGAAGGAGACTAGAATGTCGAACTTGGTATGCGTGGCCGGGCACGTACTGCGTTGTCCCGGCTGGCCCCGTGAAAATGGTGTAAAAGGCTCGGTGAATTGCTGGAGTTTGTTATTGGAGTGTGCGGTGTGAGAAAAATATGAAACAGTTTTGGTTATTAAACATTATTAATAGCCTTCATGGATGAAATCGTTCACAGGATATCACCAACTTGGAAGTGGAATTTTAATTTATCTTAAATAGTAAAGTAGTGTAGTTACAACCCAAAAACAAATGGTTTTTGATAATTACTTATTTTGTTTAATATCTCGTGCACACCGAAAAGCTTTATTTGGATGCTTATCTAGTTGTTGTCTTGCTTATTTGTGTAAAAAAATATTTTATTAACAAGGGCTCTATAAATCAATCAATAGAATCGTTCTTATAGACTCCCTGTTTTTTTCAACTTTCCTCGTTTTTATACAAATTGCATATGCATACATTTGTAACTATCCTCAGATAAACATTTAAATATCTACCCGTTACATTAACAATTGATAGAAAAGTTTAAAATATGATAACTATCATAAAATAAATTTTGAAATTTCATTTCATATACTCTTTCGTTTTGTTATATCAATATCTTTTTAATATTTGAAGATTAGTTTTTCCGTTTAACATCTTTCTTAAATACTTATTTAGGAAGCAAAACCTTTTTTGAATACCTTACCCATTTATTAGTAAGAAAGGTTTTTGAAAGAAACGAAAAGGTCGTTCAATATGTGCTGTAATTAAGTTAACGTTAATCCTCATTTTAATTAATGCTTCACAATGAAGTACTTCAGGAGGATGTTTATGAAATTCTTATAACGCTCATTCAATGTTCATTCATTTCCCAAATCCCTCATACACATCTCACCATCCTACCAAGCTTCAGCGCACTTTGTGCATTTCCCCCTTACTAATACACACACTGGCTGGAGAGTGAATTGAAGAGACGGCGCGCAGTGAACGGAAAGGCCCGGTTGTAGGAACGGCCCGTGTGCAACGATTTGCGGTAATTAGATGTACCGGAAACACTCACTCCGTTCCCTCGTTCGGGGCTGTGTGTTAGAACATTCCGTACGTTGCCTAACACACGAACGTTGCGTGTCTAACTACCCGCGTAATGTGTGGTTTTAAAGCGTACTTTTAAAGCATTATTTCACACGCATTGAGCACACGGCTAATCCTTATGTCTGCAAGCTCGGTAAAACCCGGTTTGAATTGTGAATGCGATTGAGGCAAGCTGCGCGTGCGGTACGTGTTTTATAATGATTAACTCGTTCAATTAAATCCTTGTGAAGGAGAGGAGTATTTTATGAGTGCTTTGTTTGTTTCAAGATGGGTATAGCGTGGTAGCCTTAGTGGTTTGCTTACTTTTTAAGGATGCTCTTATTAAATTTCCGTTTAAAAAATTGCTCTTCGTTTAACGTTTCAGACCTGGGAACTTTTAATTTTTAATTCGGAGAAACAAAATTCTACAAAACACTTGTAAAAAGGTTTTGAAAAACAGTTCCATTTAATTCATAATGCAAGATAAAATTGAGAGCTTTTGAAACAATAAAAACTTACTTACCAGACGTTGATTGTGAAGCGGTTGAGAAGAAAAAGAATCGAGTGTTACAATCTCACAAACACAATTGCTTTCAGGATGGTTGAAGAGCTGTTCATAAATAACTGATAAGAGAAAGAGAGACGATACAGATATCCAAGCCCATTTCTATTACGAGCAGCTGCCTAATGGAAGAACTTGTTCGAGTTCCCTTCCACCGCCGTGGTTTGTAGAAGAAAGTTTTGTATGACTGAAAAGAAAATCCTGTACAGCGAGTTCAACTACATCTCGTTGGAGTGCAGTGTCCGGGACGGGCAAGCATTCATCTTTCATATTCGAGAAAAGATCAATAGTTAAGGGTAGGGTGACCACAAATGGTATAAAACTTCCTTACAGCCACTGGTGTAGCAGCGTAATAGTGCACGACCATCGGATAGCCGCCTTTTGTCCGCTTCCCTTATCTTGCTTAAGGTGCTCAGCGCTTGGTTAGTTTTATCTCACGCTTCACCATCCCGGCTCGGAATGATCGAATTAAGTAATTTAGCTTAATGCAATCGAAGCTGCTCTTTCTCCGTCGGTTTTTTCTCCCTTTGTTGGGGCTGTTGCCTTTTACCGGTGGTTAGAAAAACGGACCACTAAACTTCCTTTCGCCAGGAGGGAACGGATGCTTATCAGAAGGGATGGTACTCTCGTTCCATGGCTGTGAATAGGTGGAAGGTAGAACAGGGAAGGAAGTGATCGAAATAGCCATCCCCTAGCCGCAACCGCAACCGGGCTGTGTGGTTGCCCCCCGGAGAAAGTTCCACCGTCGGTACTAGTATGGGTTTCTGCCGCATTTTGATCACGTTGATTGACGTTACTATCATGCGCTTGAGAAGGAATGCCTACTGCATGATTGGAACGATGATTTGATGATTGACGTAGGATGATGATTATGGAACGTCAACTATAATTTACTCATATCAAAATTGTTATATCTTCATCTGGATGCTTTTCAAACTAGCTGAAAATTGTAAGAAAACATCGCCAAGATCAGTCTAAGGGCTCCATTTATGGCTAACAAGATTCATCTTGATGCATGCTACTCTCGATAGAAGGTTTCAAGCCGCGGCCACAATTTAATTCCCCAATTGTCCTGTAGACACCGTAATGAAGCTTGAATGAAAGTTAAAGGAACAGTTTTCGCTGCATTCGCTACCGATTGTTTGTTGGCGCTAGTGGAAAAAGTTTCCAGCCAGTTCCTGTCAGCGCTGCTCAGCGAGGCACTGGATGCCCGGTCGGCCTTACCGCCAGCCCGTAGCCACTTTCTTACGGGGAGCAAAAGTCATAAATTAATTCCTACTTCACCCTCCCCCGGTACGTCCTAATCCAGGGTCCTTGAGGAAGCGTTTGCACGTAACTTCTTCCGGTTGTCCCAGAGCGCAGTCCTACAGGCAGCCGTTACCGCATCCGTGCAAGTGGTAGCTCACAGTATTTCACACTTTCGTTTCCATCTTCCACTCTTGATCGTTTTCCTTCCTTTTTGCTCCACTTGGGCATTTCTTAGATGAAGCTTAATCTGTCAGGGAAAGCACATCTTCAGCTTTCATTTTGCTGCGATGTTTGTGGTGGGAGCAAGTAAAAAAACGCCAAAATATCGACGGAAGGAAATGTGCTAGAAAATAAACAAAAGTATTTAGTGCAAACATTGAAACGTCTCAAGTGCAAGAGGAAAAACAAGAAAAACATGCTGCGAAGCTTCTTAATAAATACAACTTTGCTTTAAAACACCAACCCGATGTTCCATTTGTATGACCCGCTTAAGTGTGTGCGGACGGTAAAATATATGATGTCATGGCCAATAAGCTTCAACCAAACTAGGCTCCCACGCGTACGCTTTATTAAATTTTCTGTGCACTTTACGTTCTCAAGATTTCATTTGCTTTATGGACTGAACAGAAGCAACAGAAAAAGCGCATTGCTAGAACGCATGCCACTTTTGGGGTTTCGTTTCTGTTTTTTTTCTTCTGACGCGTCACTACTGCAACTCACTGCAATGCAATGTCTATCATTCATTCTCCTTCGGTGTCATTGTCCATGAAGTACGGAGTGCGATTCTGGGACAGACTCCGACCGTACTTCGTTTCGCGCAAGCCCCGGTAACACGACTGGTGAGATTGTCATCAACGACAATGTCAGACACCGACGGATGGAAAATGTGAGTGAAAATTTCAAAATTCCATTATGAATAATGGGGAACGGTGTAATTATTTTACCGGTGATGATGGTGGGTGCAACAGTGAGTGAAAATAAACGTGTGATAGAGAGATGAGAGCGAACGTCCTGGTGGGAGGAAAGTTAAATTAATAAGCTTTAGCATGTTCCAACAATAGCCGTCTGTCGGTCGCTGGTTGACGTTGAAGGCTGTGTTGATTTCTGTGTTATGTATGTACACCAAAAACGTGGATTAAAAGTTGAAGGGCATGACTTTTGCTATCCTTGCATAAACTCAAGAAGCAGTGGCAACAAATTGTTGAGCGAAGATAGTGAAAAGAGTTAAAATTTTATTGTAAAAAGATATTCGTGGAAAGAAAATGATTTTCTAAAGAAACTTATAAGTGAAATAGTTTAGAATTTTATTTTTTTCCATTTTAAATAATTGTTTCTTAATGAGACGAAAAATTTGTAGGCTAAAAATTTTGGATTTTTTTGCATGCAATTATTGAATTTAAATCACCAGCACAATGTACCAAACTTTTCACATTTTCTTTCACCCACCTTACAACCTCTTTGGGTACGTATTATTTTTGTCCCACGAACCTTTGGCAGGATGTTCCAAAACTTTGACTACACTATCAATTCGATTGCATTCTCCGTCAAGAACGCTTCGGTAATTGGTGCTTGCGATGAACAAACCGTAATTGTGCGGAATGGAACAATTGGTGGCGATAAACAATTATCAAATCCCACTCACAGGACAGGGACACTCAGCAAATCGTTTTGCAAGAGAGTGCACACATTACTTTTTATCGCTTCTGGCAAGCGTACACTGTCGTGCGTCCTGTACTCTGGCAGGCGAGCCGGTTCAATGCGCATTTCCACGCCATAGAGTTTGCTTTGGGTGGGGCGGGGTTCGATGCTGTTGATGTTGCAGCATGTTTGCACAAAATTTCGCTCGTCAGCCAATCAGTTGCCTGATTGTATATTTTTATGTGTGTTTGCTCTTTTTTGCCTCGAGAGATTTTCTTAGGGAAAAGGAAAGACCTTTCTTTGCGCTGAAGCTAGTATAATTGAGCCCTTTTAGTATGCAATTCACGCACGTGGTTTTTATATCGATTTCATTCCGTTGGTTCAACTGGAAATGAGAAACATAAGGTGCAAGTTTTTTTTTTTCAGTTTCATGAATAATACAGAAGAACTTAACAGATTAAAATACTTGATTTCTACTTATATGTTTGTTTTACATTTTTTTACAAAATTATACTATTTTACATAAGATGAGATACGTTACACGAAAATAGCAATTGATTTCATTTGGTCCACAACGCCAACCGCTACAACATACGTAAAGTCCCCGTCACGCTTAGTCAAACGGTTTGCATTGTAATAAATTTGAACAAAATAAACCCACCACAAGGTATCACCTGTCGCTGTTTGTGCTCACGCGGCCCCGAACCTATGCGAACTATCCCTTACGGTTAGCTCAAACCGAGAGCCAAACGTTCCTTCTCGTTCGCTGCACAACATCTGTCGCTGTCCGACGTGCGCCAGAATTAATGGATCAGCCAACAATCAGTACACCCGCAGCCGCGCTAGTTATGAAAGTGGGATAAATGTTAACGCTCTTTGCACTCCTCACTCCCCCGTTCGTTGGGCGAACCTGTGTTGTTGTCTAAATATTAACCACCGGCCAGAACAAAGGAGAAAATGTCACGAGATAAAACAGATTTGCATCTGTTGATTGGGAACGATAAAGTCGCCAACAGTGTGTTCGATGGGCGAAAAGGGGGACCCACCGGCATACATAGTGGTGGTCGCATTTTGTGCAACGCGTTACGCTGAGCCGAGAACGATGATGACAGGGAGGGGTTATCTCGCGTGAAACGGGTGCGGAAGATGCAAGAAATGGTGGCAAGATGACGATATTTGTCGTCGTGCACGTTTCTGGTGCAAAAATAGATGTCCCGCAGTGGCCAAAAATAAAATGCTGCGTGGTGGCAAGGGTGGGCGGCCAGCAGACAGCATCGTGGCCGGTGTCGGTTTGCCGCCTTACTTTTTACGCCGCCCACCCGGCAGCCCCCTGCTGCTAGTCGGCGTGAATGTTAAACATGCGACAAATTTATCACCTTCGCGCATAGCCGATCCTACTACTCCCAGCCGCTCACACCGGGGAACGCTCACACGCAAGTACAATCCTTACCCTTGATTCGGGAGGGGGGGAGGGGATGGATGGAGGGATGTGAAGGGGTGTGGAAGGCCGCCTACCAGCGACACATCGACATCGTGAGCGAAAAGTGCGGGGAAAAGCGATGCTTTGTGCAAGCGACTCCCACCGGTGCCGACCATCAGTGCGGATTATCATCATAAGTGGATATATTTCAACAGTAATTATCCTGCTGTCTCTCACGTCCTTTCCCCTTTTTTCACCCCTCTTTTCCACCCACCCCTAGCAAATGTTTGACGAACCGGACGGTCAAAACCGCTGCTGTCTTTTCTGGTCGCTCGGGCACGGAGAAATCATCCCTTGCCGCACTTTTCCATCTTCATTTTCACGCTCCATGTTGGACGGTGCTTTCCCTCCCGCTCTCTGGCCGCACCGTTCCGGGCGTATGGTTTGTTTACTTTTCATTTTCACAGTCACGGACCCAGTCACGGGGCATGATAAATGGGTGACTTCTGGTCATCAGACCGAGCGGCCGGGAAAAAAATGTTGCACCACCGGGTTGGGGGCCATTCCCCTTCGCTTTCTCCCCCATCCCGATATTGGTGAGGTCGTACAAAAAGTGACCCACACGCAGTTGGTCGCAAGTGTTAATAGGCGTGCTAGCGTTTGGAGCAAAACCGCTGTTAAATACAGCATTAATAATCGTTTACGGCGAGAGTGCCGATCGGGGATGGAAGAGTAGCAAGAGAATATACATTTTAGCACAACACAAAAGTTTTGTCATTTATTGTTTAACTTTTTTGCGAACCTGCTTGAAGAGGGTGGCAGGTGAATGACAGATACACGCTGGGAAAGATATTCTGCCGCGCACAGTGCTTGATATATGCGTCCGAGTTAGGTAATGCTTTTCAGGTTACGAGATTTACGTACGCTGGACGAGCAGGATGCAGCTGTTGTTTACACAGCGACGCGCGTAGTGACAGTTACGGGGTGGGGGTAAAATTTATCATGTTGGTGTGGTTAATGTGGCAAAGAGAAACATATTTTAGGATCGAATTTATGAGTTCATTTGAAAGCAATAAATAAAAGCGACTTCTTTTATCAACAGGATGCTATGGAAAACATGTAATGTTTTAAATATAACACCAAGGCATAGCTTAATGTCCTTCCATTCATAGTTTTTAGTTAGAAGACATGGATATACATAGCATTTTATTTGTTTAATTCTTTTTACCATTCGACAGTTCCCGGCACATCAGCCAGCTACTCTTAATGGTTGTAAAAGGGATCATTAAAAGCTCGCTGAAACGCCCATTTTATGGCTCTCAGGTGACCCATCATCACACACCGATCGAGAAGAGATGAAAATTCTGTGTTTGCACTTTTACACTACCAAGTGCAGGGAAAATAGTCACAGAAACGTCGTTTGCAGCATTCCGCACACCGACTGGTCCGTCATTGATTGACGATTTTAGCTGTAACAATGCATCAGATGCACGTTGCATGTCATGGAAATTGCATTTTACCCCGGTGTACGTCCAGTTTTCCGCGAAATGTTCCGTGGTTTCGGTATTATTATTTCCCAAATAACTCCCAATCCACCAGCGACGGCCGCTTACTGCGAAGGCCTTAGTGAGGCTTTTATTCCCTCACTTCCATCGCTTTCGGGTGGATATTTATTGCACAATAAATCTTTCACAGTAGAACACACGTGCATACACCCATTGCCAGGCGGGAATGCATTTTATCGGCTTCAACTGCGACAAACGTGAGGGCGCCTCCTGTGGACAACTCAAGAATTTGACGGTTGATGAATTTATTCGCCCATTAACCTTCAACCGCGAAGCTAATCGATCTGTAGGACGGGATTTTCATCGGCCTGCCCCGCGGGCATGATGGATGTTGTTTGATGAGGAACCAATTGCAACTTTATCGGTTTCGTTTTACACACTGCACAACCTTCCCTTTCCAATGTGGGATGGATATTGGAAAAGAGGAATTTGATGGAAATTAAGCAGCTTTGGCTGGAATTTGAATGAGCTTAATCACTTGTTGGAATTCTGTTTCAAATATTTACCATTTGGTAACGTAATAAATTTTACCACCTTGCAAAGCGTTGAACTTAACTTATTGCCTTCGAGTGTTTTTTCGAAGCAAAAAACAGATCCAACAACCTGGTACAAGTTGTTTCTCTTGCTTGCGGTAATTAAATTACAATGTAAACTACAATAAACTTTCACCCTACCTCGCTCCCTCAACGATTTAGAGCTTCATTCCACTTTGCAAACGATGCAACAAATGCTCCGTGCCTTGTGCCTGTGTACCCGTGTGCAGAAAATTGCTTCCCCGGGCTAGACGTCGAAGCTCTGATCGATTGCCGGTAATACCAGCAGCCACGGGTACGTGCCGTGCAGTTTGATTTTTCGGCTGCGAAAAGTCAGCGTGTAGCAGCTGCATCAGCACAATTCCGTCCTTTCTACTCCTTATCGAGAGCAAGGCGAACCATCGCAGTGTAAGGGCGGCTGCAGCTCCAACTATTGGCAATCAAACTTTCCCCATTTCGTGCCGTAAGTCGTTGCCTTTGCTGCACGTGCTGCACAACACAAGCATCACACCCGTAGATGGCAAGCGAGGGAAAGTGAAAAGAGATGGTGAATCGATTATTGATTTAATGCATGTGTCTGGATGTGTGCGCCCGTCTCGTGGCAACGATGCGGCCACCTCAAGGTGCCCGAAGCTGCGAGCCGTGCCGGAAGGCGAGTGGTAGTGAAACCGAACTTTTGCCCGCAGCTAAGCGCGACGAACAAAGGAGTTCTATTTCGCATCCCACTGTTCCGGATGAACGAGATCTGCATCTTGTTTGCACTCACGCTCAGCCACTTCCTATATGCGCAATCTATTTCGCTCCAATGTCGGTTAGCAGTGGGCGATTTATGAGGCCACGGGCAGCATCTCCAAGCTTCGTACTCTGTTCTACACGAGTCGAAAAACCGGTGAAGCAGCGATAGAGAGGGCATAAATTCCACTCTCAAGCCCCATTTGAATGCCCATACTGATGCTTGCCATCACGCTGCCGCTGCTTGAGACTCATTTGCACTTGCTTTTCGGGGGTTTACCCTCCCGTCCCGTGGCAGGTGTGATTGTGGTCGATTACTATCGATTTTCTGTTACCTTAGGAACGATGATTTGCGACGCTACTTCCCGGAGACAAACACAAGCGACAATGGAATGTAATTACAGCCTGATTGGTAAATAGGAGTGATGGAGCAAAGGCGGCCAGTGCACGGGTATTTGGTGAGGTCAATGAAATATTCTGCCACAACCATGATGATGCTGCTGCGCTGCAGCTGTGTTGCAGTGGAATGTCATTAAAGGGATTAAACGGGATGCTATCTCACGTAGGGAGGTAAATTATTTGCTAGATAATCAGATCGATGCACAAACGAAGCTTTGAAGTAGTGTTTGTATTTGCTTGTTTAATGCGGTTTGTGTGATAGAAGCAAAGATAAACAATGGTTTAAGCATCTCGTATCTATTTCGGTACCTGTGTACCATTTTCAAATGGAATTGTTAGCTTTGTGAAAACTACAATAATTTACAGTAAACTGCAATAATTGTTATATCTCCACAATTTGGCAGATAAACATTTGGTTCGATGTCAATTCATCGTCAATTGTAATGAAACCTGCTCCGCATACAAATCCTCATAAAGTTCACTCACATCAACCCGTACAACCCGGTAACAATCATTTTCCCATTCATCTTCAGCCTGCAGAAAGAAGTCATCACGGGTTCCTCACGCTCGTCTAACCACTACCACTCACATCTGCCCACTCGGTTGCTGGTTGGGTGGCGCATATAAGTTCCGAGTGTCCTCTCCGAAATAAATTACATTCAATCACGTTGACAAATAGAATAAAATCCGTCACTGCCAGTGCTGAGCACGAGGGGGCACGGGAGACCTTTCAAGGACGTCTTCGATTTAGCATATGATCATGCCGCACTGGGCGTTAACGTGTGAGTGGATTTTTTTGTTGCTTTCTTTTCCTTATCGCTTACACAGCTATACCCATACAGCCGCAGCTTGTAACACTTATCGGGTGGTTGCTGGCACTGGCGTCAATCGTGGTTAAATCGTGTACGCTTTACCTCATCGCAAGTTTGGTCTCGTTCGCTCGCCAAGTGTGTCAGTCATTTCCCTCGTCTTATCGGAATGGTGAGAGGTGAATTGTTTTTCCACGCCAGAAACGTCTCGTCCACTGTCTCTGCAAAATATCAGCGGATCGAGTGTTGCACATTTGGTTGGCAAGGAAGGCGTTTTCGCGACTAAAATGTTTTCTCGGCTGCCGTGCGTGGCGCGGTGATGATTGAGAATGACGTCGATCGGGTCAATATTTTCGGCACCGGTCAGGCAATTGTCTCTATTTTCGTGAACGCTTCACAGTGATCTGTGCGTGTGTTTGTGTGTGCGTTTTTGTATATTTGTGAGGGTTAAGCTGACGTGATGAGTGATCTTACACTTGAGCGCGGTGAAAAATCAATCCACAGCATCGATCGCAAGCATCGTTTAAGACGGTGGGATAGTGCTGTAGCACACACGTTGGCGCTCTATACTTCATCCGATCCGTGCATGTGCATGTCTGCGTGAGGGCTTAAAAATAGCAACATTCTTCAAGTTTCATCGATCGTAGTCAATAAGAATAGATCAAGCACGTTGAACTTGAGCGGCATTGAGTGTAGAGTGTTGGGACTTTGGGGAAGGAAGTTGGTCGCAATGTGCACTCACGTGCGCTGTAATTGACGGTCAATTACCGTCGTGCCACAATGAGGAACGATTGCAATTTGTTGGTAAGGTGTCAAATGCGCTAAAATTCATTGTCAAGTTCAATTTAACAAATCTGCTATAAGGGTTATACGGACAGAATCTTAAAAGAAATCTTCGTTTTTTATTTCAAAAGTAACGGCCACGTCATATTGCTGAAATCTGCTTTAACTGTAACAACAACTGCCTTTTTAGTCATAAGCCAAAACATTACAAAAAAACGCAAAGCAACAAAACTCTTTTTTCAACAAAACACTTTACAACTGCTTCCGTGTGTCTCACTTAAGGTATTGGAAATATTTCACATCCGAAGTTTTTTTGCTGTCGCATCAGCTGTGCAAGTGCAAGCTCGCACCTTTTCGAGGATAAAGTGTGCGCCGAACCTACCACTTTTGTCCATTTGTCTTAAGTGAAGTACGTATTGCGTATTACAGAGCGGCACGGTGGTCTCATGGGAAGCGGCTTAGGCCTGTTTCATACGATCAGGCCCGACGTTGCATCGAATCCCACTGGGACTGTTGCCGCCCCCATAGGCATGATTGACTATCCTGCTGTGGATACACTTAACTACAACCTCCCATACGCAGAATTTAACAATCTTGATGTGGATGGGTAGATTCAGTCACAGAAAAAGTCAAAGAACATTGGTGCTCTGGTTGGTGCAACCTCCCAACAGAGGTTGTTGTGCCACCGAAGAAGAAGACGTACACACTAATTTTTTTTTACCGCAGGTCAGTAAAATTTTGCTGATTTTTTTTTCAGCTGAAAGTTCAGTAATCGTTTCAGTTAAAGTATTTTTACTGCATCGTTCAGTAAAGTCTTAAGTGACAGCTTGTGTTGGAACTGTTGTAGAATTCCGCCGTACTGTCAGCTAGGCTAATTCCGGATTGGAAAAAAGGAATGTTTCCTTACTGTTAGTTTCTAACAGCTTGTTTACTGAAAGTGTGGCAAAGTGATCATTGACTATTCAGTAAACTATTGCTTGTCTAAAATGACAGTTTGATTGCTGAATTTTCAGTAATAGTAGTAATAGGAAAATTTAGAGTACTGACGAGTAGTACAATCTACAATTATTCAAAAACTATGCAAAACTCTATTATTTTTAGGTATACCAGCGAACTTTAAAATGCTATTCACGTAATAACGCATGGTTACTTGGATTGTCAATGCACAATTGCATAGCTGACCAACAACCCAACTATCTAGGTTGAATTCACTAATCGGGGCGCATTCAAAGCCCAACTAGTGAGGTTTAACTTTATAGTTTTTATTTACAACAAAACTTTACATACCTGATACGCTTGAGATTTTAATCAAATGGAATACACCTCTAAAATGGCGACGGTAACATTTTGTTTTTTGTTTCGGAGCTCCTGCAGTTTTTACCCAATCTTCCTGGATTTAGATTGCAATGCCTGCTTCGATGGCACAACAAATGTCAACATTAAGCATACGGTTCTGTCACTGATTTGTGTTTTGCATTATTTTATTGAATTTGCAGTAAAAATATCTTATTTTCAGTGACATGTGTGAAAGATGTCAATAATTCCTGATCTGCAGCAAAAACCGATTTACTAAAAAGACATCCAGTACTTACTGAAATCCAGCAAAAAAGTGATATTAAAGCTGAAAATCAGTAAAAAGGTAAAATAAATTACTGAAGCAAACTTAGAAAATTTACTGTGTACGTATTACATGCTACCAATAGATGTATGTTTATTAAAAAAACGAATGCTATAAATAACTGTTGCTAGTTATACTGATTGATTAAGTGAGTTTGATGGTAAAAATGTGAATCTACTACAACGACAAAACATCACCACCGAGTCGCGTTGCAAAGGCAGTTTGGACAGTCAAACAAAAGCAGCTTGTGCTCGCAACACTTTATTCCCTTTCCTCTGTTCGACATGCCGAAGCTATAGAGAAATGTTTTCCTTTTACCTTTTTACTTTTTCACTGGTTTACTTTCCTACCGCATTGTTGGTTTACATGTGGTTCTAGTGAAAGCACTTTAACTTCCCTCTCCAAACATTTGCATTTTTTTTCTACTCGTACCGCTCAAGCAAAGCTTCCACCCACAGGATCAAGCGAACACAAAACGATGCCACTCGTATGGCCGAAGTTTGTAGAAGCCAATAAGAGCCGTTGAGGAGTACAAACGAGCAACCTGTCCAGCGACGGCATATTACCAAGGGAACATCGGAGTGCATAGCGATTTCGAGTGGACGGTGGCGGCCCACTCGCAGCGCCTGTCCTCGATTCAATTTGCTCCCGTGCGACGGATCGGAACCCGTGTGTCGTCTCCGAGCAGATAAACGTGAGCATAGGTAGTGAACAACAGCGACAGAGAACGGGGGCGTAAACCCTGGGCCAAAAAGCGATTGGAACGGTGCTGAAAAGTACCGGCAACAGACAACCGCATGGTTTCCGATGGTTGAGGCGGGAGAGCCTATTTGCAAAATCCATCACCCTATCTAGTTTCGATTATCGAGTCAGCATCCTGGGGTAGGAAGTCGACCGGGGAGAAAGCAACCAGGGCAAGAATGCTTCCCGTGAATCCTTTCAGCATGTGTGTATTTGAAATTTCAATCTGGTACAATTGGTTTTGCGGTTAGCTTGTGCACGTGGGAAGGCACTTAAGTAAGCGGAGCGCAAATGTATTCAGTGCGGTGAGGAACGGTCGGATGTGAATGGGTAACCAAAGGTTTTTTGAAAATTTGCTACCCCTTTTACATATCTCTTTCCATGTATACAGAGTTTTTGTGGTTGTTTCAACGTTTACTTACGTTAGTAAAATGTCCAAAGCAAGTATTTCATAAGCAATATTAAAATGTCTAGAGCAATTCTTTTATTATACTTATCCTTATATTGATAACAAAAGGTATAACAAATCATAGGCACATCATAAATTCATCCAAGACAAATCGGGTAAGGTATTTATCACCAAATGACATACTTTTGTATAATACGACAGCACACTGTAATAAAGAAAAAAATCTCACTAACGACACACTTCCCAAACGCTTCAAAGATTGGGACATCACTTTCACCTCGTCGGAATTTTTCATCACTCTTCGTGCGTCCCCCGCATGCCATACGCCACATTCGCGTAGTTTCGATGATTTATTTCGCATTTGTTTTTCGTAGAGCGAGAATGTTAAACGCACGCCATGTCCCAGAAATGACAGCATTAAAGCAGATCTGGTTGGTCGCCGAAACTGACAGAGTCAACCGATATTGTGAAAACATTTCACTGATGCCCGGTGTGTAAGGTGTCAGAATGAACCAAACAGTCCAAAAGAAGCTCATTTCCCTTACCGGCCCTGACGTTGATTTTTGTGCACGAACGGGGAGCGATGTCCGAGCGACCCGATGTCCCGATGGTTCCAATTTGTTACGCGGCTTTGCCCGTTCTGTTCTGTGTTGCGTGTTTTGGTGTTTTGTTTTACTTTGCTAAAATGTACATGAATGGCCTTTTATGCCGTCGTTTTAGAGAAGTCCGATCAGGCCAGTGGGTTTGTTTCGTTTGCATAGTATAATTTTTGCGTTGTTACCTTCACCCTTCCGTAGCACTGCTTTCTGCTGCCCTAAAAAAACCTTACCGGCAAAGAAAATTGAGTACAGGAAGCGGTCAAACGAGCCAAAAACGGACCGCCCGAAAAAAAAAAACAACAAAACACCACACCGAAACGGTCGAACGTGTTGGGCCCGCACACTTTGTTGTCGTGGTGACGTTCGAGGGGAGCGGGAGAGGAGGGTTCGAGTTTTCCCCTTTTCGTGCCAGGCGGAACTGGCCGGCTGGTGTTTGTGCTTCTGCTGTTTCCGCTGCTGCTACACGACACACCGGTTTGACATCGATTTTTGGCTTCGATATTTTTAGTGTCTCTGGTAAGCACCGCATCGACATTCAATCCGCTATGGGTTTCCCCCATGGGCAAAGCAGGGTGTGCTACTCCGTCGCACGGAAAAGCACGGATCGGTGAGGCAGCGGGTTGGTTTGAAATTGGTTTCTAATTTTAACAAAAAAGACCACCACACACACACACACTTATGTTGTCTGGGTCGATGTGTGCTGAGATGGTAAGCACTGGCCCAAGGGTGCTGATGGTGAGCGGTGAGTGTTTGTGTGTGATCTTCAGTGTTTAGCGTATGTCATCGTTGCTTTAGTGACAAGTTGATTTTGTGTTTGATGAAAGGGTTCCACCCGCGGGTGTCGGTTGGCTGGTGGCGGCGAGGGAAGCAATGCATCAGCACAAACGACCAGATACGTCGCCATTTCTCTTCGCCGGGTGCTCGCACATTTTACGATCATCCCTCCGCGGGAAGATGGCCCCGGCAGCACTACGGGGGTGATTATGGTGAATGGATGAAATCTTCGTACGGTGCGGTTCTATCCGCTGGCAGAACCGATATTTACACAGCTGCTGCTGCTGCTGCACCACAGTGCCCATGGCTGATTGGAAACGCTGTGAATTCGACCAGCTGTGGCTATTACGGCTTTGGGAGCTAGAAGAGGAAACGGACTGAAAGGCAGAACGCGTGGGGAGGGAGGAGAGGAAATTGGTGAATGAAACCACTGAACTTGCGTACGCAAACGTTGTGTCGTGTTCAATGTTTTCTGCCGTTTATTGCACCATTATTAGGAGGTAACAAATGTTGAGTTGTGTTTTTGAAACGAGACAAGAGTTTAAAGCTTTTAATGTTGATAGAGCTGTCTTACATGTGGCTGCATTTAGTGAACATTTTTTGTTGTTGATAGGTTTTTTTTTAGTTAGATGAATTCCTAACCGAATTAGAATGGAGGCGCCCGGTGTTTCATACGCTTTTCCAATGGAGTCGCCTGATGTTTTGTACTTCAAGAGAATTAAAGTGCAATGTTGTTAAAAAAATCCACGAAAGGAGGTTTAGTAGTTTAGCTGCGCCATTTTACTCTTGTTTTATTTCTTTTATTTGTATTCACCTGCAAACACAGGATGACTTACGTTTCTTGGAACTTAAATCCTGCTACGAAATTAAAACCTATGCAGAATAACACTCTTCTCACTTCCTTTTAAAACCGCCTCTTTAATTTAAGCGTCTTCCGGGTACACAAAAAAACTTGTTTTAGTGTCACCAGTATTGCCTGTTTGGCACGTACGTTCCTCCATGGTTCTTCCCTCCACGTGTCACCAACACCTTTTCCTTGGCATCTTTATGCGCCCTTCCGGCTTTTTCCGCCATCGTGTGCACGTAAAAGTACTGTCATTTCCTAAGGTGTTTCGCTACCGCACACCGTGCTGGTAGATAAATCCGACAGCACAAAAGGATGGATGCTGTCTAGTTGCTTTTCCCCTTTTACTTTCTGGCCATCGGTTCGTTAACGAAGTATCATTTCCGAGCGTTCGATGGTGTGTGTGTGTGTGTGTGTGTGTGTGTGTGTGTGTGTGTGTGTGTGTGTGTGCAAATGCCAAACGTATCTGTCTTTTTGTTCAGTTAATTCTGTCTTCCATTCGTGCCCAGCACCAAGGGAGCTTACAATCAACAGCAGGATGGCTTTTGCGGATCCGATGCGCATCGTCATGG